>CM062809.1:809638440-809823232 GCA_031772625.1 Pinus tabuliformis | reverse complement strand
CCCTCAGACTTGGGTAAACCTGTGATAAAATCCATTGAAACCTCCTCCCAACGTTGGCTTGGAATGGATAAAGGTTGTATAGACCAGTGTCTTATCATGTTTCAACTTTATTTTGTTGGCAAACCAAAAATTCCGCCACAAACTTTTGAATATCTCATTTAAGGCCATCCCAAAAAAATTCCTTCTTAACCCTGTGGTAAGTTTTTAAAAATCCTGAGTGCCCTCCTAAGGGAGAAGTGTGCAATTCCATAAGAATCTTTTGTTTAGCTGGGAATTCTTACAGAGGTATAAGCGATCTTTGTACCATAACGAATCATTTTGCAGCTAAATGTATCAGAAGTACTGGAATATTGTTGTAGCTTTCGAATAAGTGCCCACACTTCTTCGTCATTCTTCCATTCCTCCTTCCTTTGCTTCGTTTATCCAATCTGGTTGGATAATAGAAATGGCACACAACAATGCTTCCATATCCTCATCCTTTCTTGAGAGTGCATCTGCCACCACATTTTGCTTCCCTTTTTTGTAGATGATTTCAAAGTCATAACCCAACATCTTTGTGACCCACTTTTGTTGCTCTTCAGAGGATAATCTTTGTTCTAAAAAGTATTTAAGGCTATCATGATCTGTTTTTACCTTGAAGTGTCTTCCCATTAGGTAGGGTCGCCATTTCTTAAGTGCATGGAGTATTGCCAACATTTCCTTCTCATAAATGGCTTTGCTTAAAAACTTTCCTTTGATTGGACGACTTTCAAAAGCAATGGGTCTTTCATCTTGCATTAGAACAACACCAATTCCATTTCCTGAAGCATCACATTCCACAATAAAGGTTTTTGTGAAGTCCGGTGTAGCTAAGACCGGTGCTTGGCACATTGCCTCTTTAAGATGTTTAAAGGCCTTTGTTGCTTCCTGAGTCCATGAAAATGAATCTTTATTCAATAATGTTGTTAGAGGTGCTGCTATTCTCCCATAATTCTTAACGAACTTGCGATAATACCCTGTCAACCCAAGAAATCCTCGCAGATGCTTTATGGATGTGGGAATTTTCCATTCCTTAATGGCGTTAATTTTGCTAGGGTCTACCTTAACTCCTTCATGAGATACAATATGACCCAAATATTCCACCTCCTGGACTCCAAAGAAACATTTGGATCTTTTTGCATATAATTGTTTCTCCTCCAATAGTTGTAGCACCTTGTCAACATGTTCAACATGATCCTTCCAAGACTTGCTGTAGATTAGTATATCATCAAAAAATACTAACCCAAATTTTCTAAGGAATGGTTTGAAAATTGAATTCATCAAACCTTGAAATGTTGAAGGTGCATTGGTAAGGCCAAAAGGCATGACCAAAAATTCATAATGACCCTCATGAGTTCTAAATGCCGTTTTCGGAATGTCTTCAATCTTCATTCTAATTTGATGATATCCTGAACGAATATCCAACTTGGTGAAGTAAATTGATCCATGCAATTCATCGAGTAATTCATCAATGACATGAATGGGGAACTTATCTTTAATAGTGATCTTGTTGAGCTCCCTATAATCTGGACACATGCGCCATGATCCATCCTTCTTGTGCACCAATACTACTGGAGCTGAGAAAGAACTTTGACTTGGTTGAATATACCAGCCTCTAGCATTTCTGCAACCATACGTTCAATTTCACTTTTTTGGACATATGGATATTTGTACGGCCTGATGTTTGGAGGAACACTTCTTGGAATCAGATGAATAGCATGATCATGATCACGCATAGGTGGGAGACCTTTGGGAGTCTCAAATACCTTGGAATGATTGTCCACGACTTTTTGGAGATCTCGAGAAATAGATGATTCCAATGTGGAAACATATAGCGAACATAATTGTGCAATTACACCTCTTTGCTCCTTTTTAGAAGCTTTGTCATGCCATTAGAGCTGATTATCTTTCCTGGTTTCCCTGCAATACCCCTTAATTCAACTTCCTTTCCTTCCACAGAAAATTTCATGAAAAGTTCTTGAAAATTAAAAGTTATTGTGCCCAAGGATTGTAGCCATTTGACTCCTAGTACAACATCAACACCTCCCATTGGAATGGAAAGCATTAGGCTAGTCAATACGTATTCTCCCATGGATAGCTTTATATTATGGCACTTTCCAGAACAATTTATTGTTCCTCCATTTGCAATCATCACTTGACACTCTGGTGCTGGATATAGGAAGCAATTCAATTCCTTTGCTACCCTACAATGAATAAAATTGTGGGTGCTTCCTGAATCAATCAACACTATTACCTTTTTCTTCTTGATTTGTCCTTCTATCTTGATGGTTTGAGGAGTGGTAATTCCCGCCAATGCATTACAAGATATGATCGGATTTATTTGTTCTTCATCTAGGCTTTGTTCCTGAAATATATCCTCTTCTTTTGACCTTTCTTTCTCCTTTTCTTCTTCCTCTTCACAATCTATGTAGAATAATTTCTTCTCATCACACTTATGACCTTTTGTGTATTTGCTATCACAATTGTAACAAAGCCCTTTTGCTCTTTTTTCTTCCAATTGTTGGGGTGTCAACCTTGTAGATTGTGGAAGACTATGGGCAACAACACTTCCGTCTTTATAGTTATGAATGGTATGCTTCCTAGTTGCCATAATTTTGCTTTCCATTTTTCTTGCTAACCTGAATGCCTTCTCTAATGAATCAGGCTCCCAAAGGCGCACATCATGTTGGATATTATACTTTAAAGACCCTATGAACACATCAATGCTATGCTCCTCTGGAATATCTTTTACCCTTATGTTCAATTTTTGGAACTCCTCAATGTGCTCCATTATTGAACCCTTTTGTTTGAGACTTATCAATTGGCTAAAAAAAGTGTTGCTTTTTGTATCCTCATAATGTGCTATCAATTCTTCCGTAAAAATTGCCCAAGTGATAAACTGTTTACGAGAACAAATCCATTGATACCATACAAACTGATTTGGTTCCAAATATAAAGTTGCCATACGTACCTTTTGTGTGTTTTGCACATTATTGAGATCGAAGAATTGCTCCATCTGTAATATCAATGTGGCGGGATCCTTGCCACCAAACTTCCTCATATCGATTTTTGGAACATGGTGAGTCTTCGATCCAACATTAGAGTCTATGGAATCATGATTAAAATTTCTTTTGTTCTCATCATGAGTTTCCTTTAGTACTCTTTCACCCTTAGCGACCATTTCTTGTAGCAACTTATTCATATTTATCTTCAATTCGTCCATGTCTGTCTTCAAATCATCCATCTTAGCTTCCACGTCAATCATCTTAGCTTCTACGCCTTTCTTTAAACAGTCCATCTTATCTTCTACACCTTTCTTTAAACCATCAATCTTAGTTTCTACATCTTTCTTTAAACCATCCATCTTAGATTCTGTTCCTTTTCGTGCAAGGGACAGTGTTGCACTTGGTTTTGTAATTTTGATATATCATGTTGCATTTCTTCCTCTTCTTCATGAGTCATGCTAGAGCTTTCGGGTTCCTTACTAGGTGTTTGCATTTTCTTTCCTTGGGGCATCAGTTACCGATAATAATGCTCTACTATGCCCTTTGAATTCCTTCAAAATAAATTTTCAAACCAAGCTTAAGCAAAAATTTAAGAAAATCTACACACCTTTTTTCACTTTGTAGGAGCTCGATATTGCCTCTGATGTATCTCTGTACTTTCGAATCATCTAATTCTAAATTTGTGAGCTGTAGTAGCCTTCTGTGTCCTCTTTCCAATTCCACAAGTTTGACCCAAATTGGATTCTCCAAGGAAGAGTTATGTGAAATCTCCCACAGTGACTTGCTTATAGACTAGTTCAGTAGAGCGAACTTGTACGACGTTCCACGCGTCACTATTTCGACCTTTGGATCTAAAACACACATACAAGAAACTACAATCTGTCCTCTTTCTGTACCTTTTTACGAAATTTCAATCCGATCCTCAGAGAGAAAGTTATGATGATTTTCCTCAGGTCCCCTATTTTGAATGTAATTCCGGAGTCTGCAAAAAGACCAACTTCCGCAGATCATATCTCCAAAAATATCGCGCTAAAAGCTCTGAAATTCGGCCCCAAGGTTCAGCGCCAATTCTTCTCAAATGGGTTTTTTTTTCGACTTCTGAAACGTCACAGAGAAAACATTATAGCGACAATGCCACGATGACCTGTTTGGAGCAGCGAAACCCTAGAATCCAAAGCTCTGATACCAAATGTTATGAAACCAGCTCAAGAAAAGATAGAAAAGAAAGATCAACGCCTTAGAATTCAGCCTCTTTGAGGGGGCAACCTCCTTTACATTACATAAATGAACAATTCTTGGATGATACAAATGACAAAACCTCATTTCTATATATAGGAGCCTAAGGAGTCACAATATAATCCAGCCGACCTAACAATAATAATATAAAGCCACAAAAATAACAATAGAGGGATTCTATGGGGCACAGAAATAACAATATGGGGTTAATAGGGGCACAACAATATAAATAAGGGGTATAACTACAATAGTAATGGGGTAATCACTAGTATTATAGGGACCCAACACACCGAGCGGAGACCAAGCCTATTGCAAACCCCCAATTTGCCAAAGAGAACTAGCAAAGCCATGTGAGCTAACTGTATGCCAATAAAAACCTGGAAGTAGAAAAAAAATTGACAAGCAAAACCATAAGAGTCACCTTACCTGAAGAGTATTGGCATTGGAGGAACAAAACCCCAACTAAGCCACAATCAACACTGAAAACCATGCAGACAAAAGGGGTGACTACCATTAGTGTCGAAGAAAACTGAAGGAGACAAGCTATAACATGGAGGAATGAACTTACCTTGCGAGGACTAAGCAAAGCCAAGGAAGCCCATTGTGGTTGCGACGTGCGAGAACATTAAAATAGTCATACATCAACGAGAGAATCAAAATAGGAAGCTTAACTAGAAAATTTGTAGCAGAGCAAGATAAGGGAACAAAGGAAAGCACAATAACCACGCAAAAGGTTAAAGAGCCAACAGAGGAATGACATAAACCCTCTCATGAAGTCGACAAAGCCTTCAGTACAATGCCCACGCAACTAGGTGATGGAACTGCAAGTGTGGGCGGAGATACCTCACCACGAGGTGGAGGAATCCAAAGCTGGGTGCATACAGAGAGTATTGCAGAGCTCTACACAGTTGCAAGCAGGTGGAGCACACAAACCCTCATAGTAGGAGAGAGCAAATTATGAAATGACCAAATGAAATGAAATGAGGGTTTTGGTAACCTCAAAGAGCAAGAAAGCAGAAATCAAGGTGAGTACAACCAACGTACCAACAATAACTCCAAAATCAATGCGACAAACAAATATCCTGGATAATCCAATTTATTAACACTAATCATAAGTGTTGACCAAGATAAAAAATTAATCATTGGTTAATTAATGTTAATCCATAGTTACGAGAGAAATGGACTTAGATCACACACAAATGAGATGGAAATACATCCAAGAAAAATATCAACAACTTATATTACTATGCCCTTCAAATTGCATAGACATGCAAAAATGTCCTAGTAATCCAACTCTATAGGTTTACAATGAAAGCTATATGATAATATTGTTAACCTCCCTTGTCTAATATGCTAGCTTTTATACACTTACATCTCAAAAGGACACACGGTAGAAAAATCCTTTATTCTATGCTACATCAAAATGATTGTAACAATGCAACATGATGAAAATAGATGCAACTCATTTCTCTAGTAATTCCTCTACCAACATAAGGTAAAAAAATGGTTAATAAGATATCTTAGTGACATTTTTTCACATAAAAATATCAACATCTCATTCTGTCTCCCAATTTCTCAATTGAAGGCACTATGCTTGTGACATGAGGAGAGGACTACAGTAACAGGAAAACTCCTCTTGGATGAATTGTGGATAGCTCTCAAATAATGTATTTCCTAGTAAATCTGTTGACAATTTTCATAATTAAGGATGTTCGGCACTAAACCCATGTTTTACATTTTTTAGATTAGTTCCCATCTACTAAAAAATCACACTATTTAGATACTCAAAAATCACACTATAAGTTTGTTGTATCCAAATTGTTTCAAATTATAACCAGCACACATTTTATGAATTAGGGATTCACAAGTGCGAACTTAGCACAATCGAGGGATCAAGAATCCATATTGGAGGTCTTAACAATAAAATCCATGTCCTTGGTGTTGTTTCACAGTCACACATATATGCTAACATTGAATGTTGGTTATCAAAACTATATAGAAGTTACAACAAGTGAATTATCAAAAGTTGTCATTAACAATAATTTATTCTTAATTCACGAAAAACAATAGAAATGACATTTAAATGATCCACCTAGCTACATTATATAATATGAAAAGGCCAAAGGGAAATGTGAAAGGATAGGATATAGTAGGTGGAAAGGTATGATGTGACATAACTATCAAATTGGAGACCCCAAAGCATGACTTTTAAATTTGAGTTTACTTGGGGATTTGAACCTAGAATAAAATATAAAAAATATGTTCATCCCGAGACATGTCCTTAATAACGTTTTACCATTGCTTTACCATTTTCCGGTTACCATTCTTAATGTTCCATTCGATTTCCCGTAACTTACATACTGTGTGTTTCATGGAAAACTGCTGCACCTTTTTGTCCGCACTATTATCCTGTAAGAGTAATACAGACTCGCTATGGATTAAATCAACTTTATGCAATCATTACTTAATAAAGAAATTTGTGGAGGTGATGGTCGTGAGGTGATGAAGAAAATGGCTCTAATTTAAACAAAATTATATTATATTTAATTAGATAGGGATGAGTTACGTCTGCGAAAGTGCCATGGAGACTTTGGGCAACATACTGTCATGTATATTTCATGCATTCTCAGATTACACTGTCGCATACATCCCATAAATGGCACTCTATCAATCTCATGTTAATTGCATTCTTTGTCGATGTTGGTAGAAACAATGGAATGGGGCATACAGTATGCTACAGCTATGATGCTGTCGCTGGTAACAGCCTTGCTGCTGGGCCTTTTTTTTCAGAAAGAAATGTAGGAATTGGGACGTGTACGCACCTGTGGCTACAACAATGGTTGATCACATCCTCAATTTTAAACGCATACATGACTTTTTTTACGATCGTCACCGACGCTTCAAAACTTTCAGAATAGCTTATCCTACGTTTAGCATGGTTTGTACCACCGATCCTGCAAATGTAGAGCACATGCTCAAAACTAATTTTGCAAACTACGTCAAGGTCAGTTCATTAGCTTATATTATATTGCTTCTTCACTTGCATCTATTTCTACTATCGTGATATGTTACGTATTTCCTCTTTGTTTTGAGAGATTCACAGGGAGATTTCATCCATGATATTATGGAGGACCTTCTGGGTGATGGCATTTTCAACGTTGATGGAGTGGAGTGGCGGAGACAGCGAAAATTGTCTAGTTTGGAATTCTCCGCCAAATTAATGAGGGATTATAGCAGTGTTGTTTTCCAACCGAATTGTTGGGTATTTTTACATGGGAAAAATATCAAAACCAATCATGCAAATACCACAGAGCCAATGCTCTGTTTCATTTCTTCTAGGACCTTTGCACAGGGAAGCTATTAAAAGCAAAATGACTCAACAGTCTATTACACAGCCATAACAAATAGTTTTATTGCTTAAAAAAACAAAAACTATTACAACTTTCGTCCTCTGCGCAGAGAGGGATTCACTGAGAGACCTCTGTCTCTCTCACTGGTTACTCCACTGTTGTGGAAATTTACACAGTCATCTGTTTTACAATGGGGGCAAAAACAACATTACATCCCCTGTTTCATATGTTTTCGCACTGCTGTGCGTTCAAATACAACTCCATGAACAAAAAAAATGTGCACGAGCTCAACACCATTACTATGCCTCTGTTCTGTATGCAATACCGTGCGCAGCCTCAATGCGCACCATACATCACAATACAAAAAAAACTTCTCTGCGTGCGCAGGCACCATATACACCACGCCAACATTGCCAAATGCAGGACGCAGGCATGCATTTACAACATATATAAAAACATATAAAAATGGGACGTGTGCCCATCACCATATTAAACATATGCCCATGACCATAATAAAGACCGCCACCCAATTCTACGTAGGCACATTAAAAACCATTAACTTCATCACCTACAGCGGTCAACGCAAAAAACTTTCAATCCACGCAAAAATCGATTTGATGCGGGCGGAGGGCAACTTCGGAAATCAACGGCTGAGATCGGGCGCCCTGAGCACTTGGCTGATCCAACGAGGTTCGCACACCAACCTCGGGAAAACCAAACGGACTTTAACGTCCGGGGAAAGCGGTTTCATCGTTCGTACTGGGGACGCGTGGCGGGGTGTGATTGCGGCGGCACCCTTCATACGGAAACATCCATTTGCAAATGGCGGTGCGATATTTATAAGTGGTTTTGTTGCGGTGGTTTTGGGTGACTGGTACGGCTGCGTGCTTGCTGAATTGATGGCCGATTTGGCTGATCACTGCCCTGCCATCGCTGTCACGGTCCACGTCTGCAAACTCTGCTGCAGTTGGAATTAACATTCCAACACTCCCATTTAATTTCAACTGCTGGGCATTAGGACATACCCAAACACTTCCTCTCGTAGAGGGATTCCTCAGTACTGTTGTTACAAAGATATCTTCCTCACATAGAGGGATTCACCAACTACTTCTGATGCAGTTCACAAACAAACAAAGTTGTCTTCCTCTTAATAGAGGGATTAACCTGAAACTGTGCTTAAGAGCACCTTCTCATGACAGAGGGATTCACCATTACAATGTGCTGAGGAGCACCTTCCTCATGACAGAGGGATTCACCTGTGACTATGCTGAAAAGCATCATCCTCTTGATAGAGGGATTTACCATGTGTATGCTAAAAAGCATCTTCCTCTTGACAGAGGGATTCACTAATGACAATGTGCTGAAAAGCACCTTCCTCTTTAACAGAGGGTTTCACCAAATGACTGCTTCAAATGCAGTTCCAAAACAAACAATCATTGCACTGCTGTGTATGCAAACTCATTACAATGTTCTTTTATGCTAATGCATATTCTCTACTGCACTGTTGTGCCATCTTCTTTACTGTGTCTACCCCACACTGCTGTGTCTACACTTGCACTGCTTGTGCACTTTTCAAAGACAAAATACTCTATCTTTTCTGGAACAATTACACTGTCCCAATTTACAAATTTACACTTCTGTGTGTAAACATTTCTTACACTCACTGTTGTTGCATATATTGCATTTCAATTCAATGAACAAAAAATTCATTACATTTACCTTTACTGTTGTAAGGAAAATTTCTTTTGCATGTGCTGCTGTTCAAAACTTCTTGCTGCTGCATTTTTTTTTATTTGCATTGCTGTGTGCTTCTCCTTCTTGCCATCATGCTGCTGTCCATAACTTCTTGCTGCGGCATTGCCTCTGCAATTTGCACTGTCGCTGCCTTTTGTTTCATCATACTGCTATGTGCCCATACTCTTGGCACTTCATTCTCCACAAAAAATAACACAGGCCGTTGCCTTTTCTTATGCACCCTTGCTTCACACAATCTTAGTCTTCATTTTTTTTACACAATGCACTACTGTGCAATTCCTTTGGCTTTCTGCTGCCACACACATTCTTATACATCCAGTGTGCATTAAAAATCTGTTGTCCTTGTTTTTCTTTATGCATTTCTTTGCATGTTGCATTGCATACAAAAAAAACATTACATTTTTCACTGCTGTGTGAAATATTTCATTGCATTCTCAGCCACTGGGCATTTATGCTCTGCTGCATTTTGCCTTCTTCTCATTTTCTTCTCATTGCTTTGCATTTTCATCCCCAATACAAAACATTTCAATCTGCTGTGTATTATACTCACTCTGCTGTGAGTGTATTCTCTCATACTACATAAAAGGAAACTACCTTCCATTGCTATGCATTTCAATGCATGTGCACCACAAAAAAAATTTCAAACTGCTGTTCATTCTAATCCATGTGCTCCACAAAAAAAAATTCCAAACTGCTGTTTTGTGTTCTATCTTCCCACTGCTGTGAGGGTCTCCATGCTTTGCATTTTTCTCTTATCTCGCTGCTGCTCTTTACATTTCAGCGCTGCCATCTTTTCTTTTCTGCTCTTATGGCAGATTTGACTTCATGTCCTTCCCTTATAAAAGGTCTTCATCAATGAGTGACTGTTAATACAGTTCAGCAAGTAAAAATTACAAGCTCCCCTTTAATGTGTGTTTGTCTTCTTTTGGCAGACTCTTCTCAAAACAAATTTAGATCCACTGGGGAGTTCAAGGGGTTTTCACATTGCCTTTCCTTCCTTCTCCATACTTGTGTAACTTTCTTCTTTTGCATGGGTCTAGCTTGTGTAAGAGCCCATGTCAAGTTACAATCTCGTGCCATATGCCCAATGTTATGACACTTGAAACATTTAACATTGTTCATGAATAAAAATTCATGATTTCTTCTTGTGAAATTATTTCTTGGAGATTGTCGGGGACCACAACATCTATCTCCATGAAATGCTCTACAGTCTTTTGCCATATAACCAAAGTTTGAACAAGCATAACAATAACCATAAAATGAACTTTGGTACCTGGGAGATGGAGGTTTCCTTGATGTACTTCTGAAGCCTTGCTGCCTTGAGATTCTTTGTTGATGACCATTGCCTCTTACCTCTTTGACATCAGCTACATTTCTTCTTGGAGCTGGTTTTCTACTTGGAGCAGGATCTCTTCTATTGCAGGCTTCATTTTTCTCCTTGCCTTTGCTGGAACTAGGAGCATCACCATCTCTTGCTGGCTTCTTCACATCTCCTTTACTTAAAGCATCCTCATCCTTGTTTGAGGGTTTAGCTACATACCCAAGTCCTGATTTATCAAATGGAGATCTGTGATAGCTGAGCATGTCATCCAAAGCTTGAGAGCTCTTCATCATTTTGTTCATCCCTTCAACCTTCTTCCTGAGGAGAACAATCTCTTCTTCCAACTTTTCACATTCATTATTTCTCTTTGCTAGTTGTCCCTCAATTTCTTCCTTGCTACGAGTAGCTTCAGCTGCTACTATTTTGAAGGAGATAATCTCTGTCTTCATTTTGGAGATTTCTTCATCATTTGCTTGACTGCTCTTCATTTTCTTTTCAGCTTCTTGTGCCTGCTTCCTGGCTTCTTGTAGTTCGGAATTAAGGGAGGAGACCTCTACCTTGTACTGTCCAATCTCTTCCATAAGTTTATTCACTCTCATGTGCCTTTGTTCAAGTTGACTTGACAAGGCATCTTCCTGCTTCTTTGCTTTGTTCAGCTGATTTGTCATGGATATGACTTCTTCATGATGTTTCCTCTTGCATTGGTCAAGCTCCTTCTTAAGCTTGGCAAGCTCTTCATCCCTTTCTCTTACCTGAAGCTTGATGAGGTCAAGCTTTTCATTCTCAGCTTCTATGATGGGTTCATAAGTTTCTTCTTGACTCATTGTCATGGTCAGTGCTCCTTTTGCATGAAGGTCATGCAGTCTGTCCCATATATCCTTTGCTGATGTATATTTTCCTAGATTCCTCTTCACAGAATCAGGGAGTCCATTCAAGATAGTCTTTGTTGCTTGTGCATCATACTCCATGGATTCTTTATCCATCTTCCTGTCATCAATCACTGACTCCGAGAATTCAATCCCCTCAGACATTAGGAAAGCCCTCATCTTTATTTCCCATACATCAAAGTTTCCATCAAACTTTGGGGTTTCAAACAAAATGTATTCAAATAAATTGTCTTCTATTTTAATAGAGGAGGGAGACACATTTTTAACAGGCCTGGAGGCTTTCTTCTTTGACCTTGCCATTCTTAACTAGGCTTCAAATACTTGACTGTGTTTTTTTTAATCACTGACTGTTTCTATAACAGTAACACAAAGGAAACCTTGAGGAATACCTTAATCCTTTTCGCTGAGGCTTCACACTGCTGGAGAGGTTTGACTGCTGCAACAACACCTTCCTTCAGCTTCTTTGAGTCTTCAAAGAGCCTGGACTAGCTCTGATACCACTGTTGGGTATTTTTACATGGGAAAAATACCAAAACCAATCATGCAAATACCACAGAGCCAATGCTCTGTTTCATTTCTTCCAGGACCTTTGCACACGGAAGCTATTAAAAGCAAAATGACTCAACAGTCTATTACACAGCCATAACAAATAGTTTTATTGCTTAAAAAAACAAAAAACTATTACAACTTTCATCCTCTGCGCAGAGAGGGATTCATTGGGAGACCTCTGTCTCTCTCACTGGTTACTCCACTGCTGTGGAAATTTACACAGTCATCTGTTTTACAATGGGGGAAAAAACAACATTACATCCCCTGTTTCATATGTTTTCGCACTGCTGTGCATTCAAATACAACTCCATGAACAAAAAAAATGTGCACGAGCTCAACACCATTACTATGCCTCTGTTCTGTATGCAATACCGTGCGCAGCCTCAATGCACACCATACATCACAATACAAAAAAAACTTCTCTGCGTGCGCAGGCACCATATACACCACGCCAACATTGTCAACTGCAGGACGCAGGCATGCATTTACAACATATATAAAAACATATAAAAATGGGACGTGTGCCCATCACCATATTAAACATATGCCAATGACCATAATAAAGACCACCACCCAATTCTACGTAGGCACATTAAAAACCATTAACTTCATCACCTACAGCTGTCAACGCAAAAAACTTTCAATCCACGCAAAAATCGATTTGATGCGGGCGGAGGGCAACTTCGGAAATCAACGGCTGAGATCGGGCGCCCTGAGCACTTGGCTGATCCAACGAGGTTCGCACACTAACCTCGGGAAAACCAAACGGACTTTAACGTCCGGGGAAAGCGGTTTCATTGTTCGTACTGGGGACGCGTGGCGGGGTGTGATTGCGTCGGCACCCTTCATACGGAAACAACCATTTGCAAATGGCGGTGCGATATTTATAAGTGGTTTTGCTGCGGTGGTTTTGGGTGACTGGTACGGCTGCGTGCTTGCTGAATTGATGGCGGATTTGGCTGATCACTGCCCTGCCATCGCTGTCACGGTCCACGTCTGCAAACTCTACTGCAGTTGGAATTAGCATTCCAATACGAATGCGTTGAAACTTTCGAAAATTTTGCTGGAAGTTTATCGAACTATGGAAAGCACAGTAGAGATGCAGGCATGCATGTTAAATCATTGGGCTTTTGGAGGTTTTTTTTATACCTCTTCGTCTATTCATATAAAAAGGAAGTATATTATCATAGTTATATCACAGTATTAGTCTTCAATTTTCCAAAATCAAGAAATTCAGGGAAGAAGATCAATTTGCTTTAATAAGTCTACTACCTATCTATTTCTTTTATAACATAAAGTCTTCAATTTTCCAAGATCAAGAAATTCAAAAAAGAAGATCAATATGCTTTAATCAGTCTGCTACCTATCTATCTCTTGTATAACATAAACATCAAAGAGAGTAAACTATCAGTCCAGTCACTTACAACATGCTAAAAAAAATGTTCAAAAATGATGCCTTGTTCTAGAAACTGAATCTTATGTCCTATACCAAAAAAAACATGCAACCATAATCAAGAATGAAGCAAATTATGCAACTTATGCATAGTTTATGAAATCTGCTTTAAACAAAGAGTTTTCTCCTGTTCCTTCGTAATCCCTCTCTTCAAAGAAATCAGCAATCTGATTTTGTTCCCTATAAATATGTTCAAACTAACTTACCTATAAATATATTCAAACTAGATTACCTAAAAATTCTTCACCAGAGTCCACGTTATCTATTTAGACAAAATAAGAAAACAAAACTGTGAATGGCAATTAATCCAATCTATGATGCCCTTGCAATCCCATGAACATGAGCGATCTCTATCCCCAACCATTTGGCACGGATGAGGACACCCAAGAAGGCAATAAGTTCGGTTTCGGCTTTTAGAGTTGATAGCTAAATTTAACTGTTTTTCCCTTATTCACACTCATTTTATTTTTATGAATGAATGTTAACGGCGTCTCTTTCTGAGATCGACAATGGATGCAATCTCCAGGTTCACGTTTGGAATAGAAATTAACAGCTTATCCATTGACGACTCTCGACCGGGGACAACTTTTTCAAAGGCTTTTGATACTGTAAATGGTATCCTTTTCGTGTGTCATTATGATCCTATCTAGAAATTAAAAGGGTTCTTCAACGTAGGATCGGAGGTCATCATAAAGAAATGCATCGAAATCATGGATGACTTCGTGTACGACGTCATTCACACTAGAAGACGTGAGATTTCACTGCAAGTGAACTAATAATGTAAATCAATACGCGCGATGCACCGCAATTTATTTTTGAGAGCAATTCTTTTACCATTATCCGCTTAAGAGGATTAGGGTTAGGGTTGAAAGAACAAATTAAATTGAATTGGTATTAGATTTTAACCTTAGCTACAAACAACATCAACCGTTACTTCGTTTTCACCGTTTCCTTGTTTCTCTACACAGATAAAACCAGATTTTCTCTCTCCATTTATAAAATTAACTGACAGAAATCAAGGCGATTACTCTGGGAACGATAAGTATCTATGAGATATTGTTGTTAATTTCATGATTGCTGGCCGGGATACCAGTGCAACTACTCTTTCATGGTTCTTCCATATGCTTTCGAAAATTCCAGACGTTGAAAGAAAGATTCTTGAAGAAGTCCGTGAGCTGGTCAAGGAGGACGAACATGCGTCCTTGGAAGAAGCTGTATCTAGGTTTTGTGAAAGTTTAACACATACCGTCTTAGACAAGATGCATTATCTTCATGCAGCTTCAACATGTTGAGATTTTCTGTTTTAGTCAAATAGGAAAAAATCTCTGAAGGATGACAACAATAGGGATTCAGTTCCTAGATTAGCTCTAGGTTATTGGGAGGGAGTTAATGCCTCCTATATTTCATGTGAGGGTGTTATGAGGCTGTTAGATTCTCTATGCTATATAACAGGCAATCATTCGGATGATTTGCTAAGAGAGTGTGAGGATTTCATGATATAATCTCCTAATTTGATTAATAAACTCCTGATGCCTATGTTTGGTGGACTTAGCCCAGATTGTTGATTTATTTTGTTGTGTGTTTAATTAATTTGCTTTGCACCTGATCCAACAATTGGTATCAGAGCATGTTGGAGGTGCTGGTGTGTCTGACTGTGGGAGGTGGAGCGCTCACTGTGCTGGAGCGCTAAGGGAGTTTGATTGCTGTTCGAGTGGAGCAGAGGTTGCTATGCGGTGCTGCCTGAAATACCTGGTGCATTCACAGCCTCCGTGCGCGCTGATACCTGGTGTGCTTACTATGCAGTGCGCCTGAATGGTATGTCTCAATGCGTGAAGCCTGATTTAATGAAGCATTGCTCGTGCGTATTCTATAAAATTGCTGGTGCGTTCATGATTGCTGCGTGGAGCCGGTTTTATAAACTGCTGCGTAATATTATATACGGTGTGCGTTTTTTCAATTCCAAAACCTGCAGCGTGTATATGAAACACTGAGATATATATACGGTGTGCGTTTTTTCAATTCCAAAACCTGTAGTGTGTATATGAAACAGGAGATATATATACGGTGTGCGTTTTTTCAATTCCAAAACCTGCAGCGTGTATATGAAATAGTGAGATGTATATACGGTGGGTGCGTAGAGATATATATATGTTTTTTTTTTTTTTTTTAAATCACTCACGGCGTATTAATATGTTTTAAAGGTTAAAGTGGAAACGCATGTTAAATGGTTACATGTATATGTTTTAAAGGTTAAAGTGGAAACGCATGTTATATGGTGGAGTAAAAGTACCATATGGTGGAGTTTTATGCATATGGTGGAGTTTTATGTGAATAATGTTTTGGGCACCATCATGACAAACGTATCATTTATTGTAAGGCGTGTTAAACATGACTGAAATGGGTAGGATTGGAACGAAAAGGATTCTAAAGAAGTGCAAAGGCAGAATTTTTTTTTTTTGTGAAGTGCAAACATAATTTTTTTTTGTTTTGTGCAACCGGAAGATATTTTTTCTTTGAGGCATAGGCAGTTTGGTTTTTTAAATTGCTGGTATTTAAACGTTGGTATTTGGAGATTACTGTGTTTTTTGCTGATATCATATGGCGAAAACTCAAAGTGCCCGTTTTGAAATTGAGAAATTTAATGGCAAGAATAATTTTGAGATCTGGAAGGTGAAGATGCACGATCTGCTGGTTCAACAAGGTGTGGCGAAAGCACTGTTGGGGAAAAACAAAAGGCCTCCTTCCATGACGGAGGATGAATGGGATGAGATGGACGATAGAGCTCTGAGCGCAATCCGGTTATGTCTGGCGGACGATGTTCTGTTTAACATTGTGTCAGAGAAAACCGCCGCAGGCTTGTGGTCGAAGCTTGAGAAGCTCTATATGACGAAATCTTTGACAAATCGGATTCTCCTGAAATGGCAGCTTTACAGTTTGCGGATGAAAGAAGGTACCTCTATTGCTGATCACCTGAATGTTTTTAATACCTTGTTGGTGAAATTAAACAGTCTAGATGTGAAATTTGATTCAGAGGATAAGGCGATAACTTTATTATGTTCTTTGCGTGAATCCTGGGATCACTTTGTTACTTCCATAAGTTTTAGTACATCAGAAATTCTTGAGTTTGACGATGTTGTTGGAGCCTTGTTGGCTGAGGAGACAAGGAAGAGGTCGAATGCAGACACCTCGACATCAGAGGTAATGATGGTCAGAGGCCGCTCATGAGAGAGACACTCCAGGGGAAAGCATAATGACTCTCGTTCAAAGTCCAAAGGAAAGAAGCCAAAGATGAAATGCTGGCATTGTGGCAAGGCTGGACATCTGAAAAAGGATTGCTGGAAGCGAAAGCAGGCTGCTAAAGAGGGCTCTTCGACAGAAAAGAAGGAAGCCAACACCAGGGATACAGGTTGAGTATCAGGTTCAGGTATGAGTGATGAAGTATTGTCAGTTAATGTTTCAAAACATGATCAACATTGGTTGTTAGATTCCGGGGCATCTAACCACATGTGTATACATACAGATTGGTTTAAAACATATAGATCAATTGATGATGGTGTTGTGTACATGGGTAATGATGTAACATGTAATATTGTTGGGATTGGAAGCATACAACTACAAATGTTTGATGGCACAACCAAAATATTAACTGATGTGAGGCATGTACCAGATTTAAGGAAAAATTTGATTTCATTAGGAGCACTTGATTCAAATGGATATAAAACTATAATTCAAGGTGGAGTTATGAAAATCTATAAAGGTATCTTACTAGTGATGAAGGCTAAGAAAGTAGGAAATCTATTTCAGTTAGAAGGTAGAACTGGGTCAGATCATGTGTCTGTGTCTGAACATGACAGTAGTTCCATTCACTTATGGCATCAAAGACTGGGGCATATGAGTGAAAGAGGATTGAAAATTTTGGCTGACCGAAAGTTACTTCCTAATCTAAGATCTGGAAAATTGGATTTCTGTAAACATTGTCTGTTTGGTAAACAAAGTAAACAAAAGTTTAAAACAGGCAAACATACTAGTAAAGGCATACTTGATTATATCCATTCAGATGTTTGGGGTCTAGCCCCTACAGCGTCATATGGTGGTTCATCTTATTTTGTATCATTCATTGATGACTTTTCTCGGAAAGTTTGGGTCTTCATGTTGAAAAAGAAGTCTGATGTTTTTACATTTTTTAAGCAGTTTAGAGCATTGGTAGAAAACAACACTGGTAGAACTATAAAATGTTTAAGAACTGACAATGGTGGTGAGTTTTCTTCCAAGGAGTTTGACAGCTATTGCAAGGATGCAGGGATCGAAAGACATAAGACCACGGTTTATACTCCTCAGCAGAATGGAGTTGTTGAACGCATGAACATGACTCTTCTAGAGAGAGCAAGGTCTATGCTGAGTAACGCCGGGTTGCCGAAGGAGTTGTAGACGGAAGCAGTGGCAACCGCTTGTTATGTGATAAACCGATCTCCATCAACGGAAATAGACTGCAAGGTTCCGCAAGAGGTATGGACAGGACACCCTTGTGACTATTCTAAACTCAGAGTGTTTGGTTGTGATGCATATGCTCTAGTGCCTAAACATCAGCGAACTAAATTAGATCCAAAGTCTAAAAGGTATATCTTTGTTGGGTATGGTGATGGAACGAAGGGATATAGATTGTGGGATCCCACTACCCGCAAAATCATCATCAACGGAGATGTAAAGTTTAATGAATCCTCTCTTGTACAGTTAGATGTAGATAGAAGATTGAAACAGGATGATGTATCTCATTTCTAGCATATTCAGTTTGACAGCATTTCTAATGATAGTCATAACGACCATAGTTTAGATTCTAGTCATGAAGAGGTTTCAGAATCAGATTATGAATAGGGTTCAGATGGAGGACATGAACAGGTCTCAGATGGCGATCATGAAGAAATTCCTACAGTTGATAGACAGCCAATTATGGAAGCACCAGAAACATTCTTAAGGAGGTCTACAAGGATCAAACGCCTTCCGAGAAGGTATGATGATCGTGTTACTTCAGTTGCTTTGATCGCTAATGATGATGAACCTTTGTGTTATCAGGAAGCTGTAGAAGGTTCAAATAGTGACAAATGGAAAGCAGCCATGAAGGAAGAAATGATGGCCTTAGGTAAGAATGGTACGTGGGATCTAGTTGAACTTCCCAAAGGCAGGAAAACTGTGGGATGCAAGTGGGTGTTCAAGCTGAAACGGGGTGTGAATGATACGGAAGACAGGTACAAAACGAGACTGGTTGCAAAAGGGTTTTCTCAGAAAGCTGGCATAGACTTTCATGAGATTTTTTCACCAGTGGTTAAAATTGTTTCAATTAGAATTGTGTTAGAATTAGTGGCTTTGTTTGATTTGGAGTTGCAGCTCTCAGATGTTAAGACTGCATTTCTACATGGTGATTTAGATGAGGAAATATATATGGAACAACCGGAAGGGTTTGTTCACCGTCGCAATGAGAAATTTGTCTGCAGGCTCAAGAAGTCATTATATGGCCTGAAGCAGTCGCCTCGGCAGTGGTATAAGAAGTTTGATTCTTTCATGTTGAGTCAGAAATATGTTAGAAGTGAATATGATCATTGTGTTTATTTCAAACAGTTAAATAATGGCACGTTCATTATCTTGGTATTGTATGTTGACGATATGCTTTTAGCAAGCAAAAGCATAGAAGAAATCAACAGGTTGAAGGCTCAGATGGCAAGGACATTTGATATGAAAGATCTAGGAGCAGCAAGACAGATTTTGGGCATGGAGATTTTCAGAGACAGGAGCAATGGTAAGCTGTGGCTATCACAACAGAAGTATATTGAGAAAATACTTTTGAGGTTTGGTATGGATAATGTGAAGCCTGTGTCAGTCCCTTTAGCTTCCCATTTTAAGCTTTCTTCGAGTTTATGTCCTAATATAGATGAAGAAAAGGATTATATGTCTCGAATTCCTTATGCCAATGTAGTAGGATGTTTGATGTATGCGATGGTGTGTACGCGACCAGATATTTCTCATGCAGTTGGGGTTGTCAGCAGGTACATGGCAAATCCGGGTAAAGAGCACTGGTCAGCAGTGAAATGGGTGCTTCGGTACTTGAGAGGCACAAGTAGTTATTGTGTTTCTTACAATAAGAGTAGTGAATTTGTTTGTGGATATGTTGATTCCGATTTTGCAGGTGACTTGGACAAGAGAAGGTCAACTTCAGGGTACGTCTTTACTCTTGCAGGTGGAGCTATTAGCTGGATGTCAAAGCTACAGAACATTGTTGCTTTGTCCACTACTGAAGCATAATACATTGCTGCTTCTCATGCTTGCAAAGAGGCGGTTTGGTTGAAAGGTTTGCTTGGTGAGTTTGGTAGGTTACACGATAACATCAGGTTACTTTGTGACAGTCAAAGTGCAATACATTTGGCTAAGAATCCGGCCTATCATAGTAAGTCAAAGCATATTCCAATCAAATATCATTTTGTAAGACAGGTTATCACTGAAAGGGGAGTTTCTCTTGAAAAGGTGCATACAAAGGAGAACTGTGCAGACATGTTCACGAAACCAGTTTTGTTGGAGAAGCTACGCTGGTGTTTGGCTTCTCTTGGCTTGCACAAAAGGTAAAATAATAATAAGAGGGCATCAGGGGAATTGTTGTCAAGGTGGAGATTGTTGAGATTTTCTGTTTTAGTCAAATAGGCAAAAATGTCTGAAGGATGACAACAATAGGGATTCAGTTCCTAGATTAGCTCCAAGTTGTTGGGAGGGAGTTAATGCCTCCTATATTTGATGTGAGGGAGTTATGAGGCTGTTAGATTCTCTATGCTATATAACAGGCAATCATTCGGATGATTTGCTAAGAGAGTGTGAGGATTTCATGATGTAATCTCCTAATTTGATTAATAAACTCCTGATGCCTATGTTTGGTGGACGTAGCCCAAATTGGTTGGGTGAACCACGTTAAAATTGTGCCTTATGTGCTTGTTGATTTATTCTGCTGTGTGTTTAATTAATTTGCTTTGCACCTGATCCAACACAACAGAGGCATTGCGTCTCTATCCCCCAATTGCACAGGTAAAAGATTTGGGGTTATATCCTTATTGAAATAAAATAACGTAACATTAGGCAGGATCATAATAAAAGTGGATGAAAATATGTATAGAATTACTCAATAAGTAATTGCCCAGATAAAACCCCGTTAAGGGAATAGGGAAGATGACTAAATCCTAAGTCAAATCTCACTTTCTTAACCCGTATGGAGATATCTCACACTGCATACATTTGTAGTTGTAGGCGTAGGAAGAATGCACAAAATACACACAACAAAAGTTTGCTGCTCAATTAATTACTCTATTAACCACAAACTTGATTGCCATATATGTACATCCACGAATTATGGCTGATCTATTTTCTTGCTTCTCATTATAATGATGGGGTATATAATTTATTAAATATGAATCATGCAAACTCTAACTAAGACTTGTTTTTTTTACTGCTCATACAAAATCATACAAAATCACACTATACTTGATTTCATATTTATTTTTAAGACCAGGTAAAAATTAAAAATTCTCAGCAATTTGTTCTTGGATTAATATAAGGGAGGTCTATGATCAATCCAGGTGACCTTATAATCGTATATCTAGTAACTTGCAAGCCAGATATACTAGATCTTTTGGATTAATATAAGGGAGGTTTATGATCAATCTAGGTAACCTTATAAAGGTATATCTAGCAACTTGCAAGCCAAATATACTAGATCTTATGATTTAGCTAGAACCTATAAAAATATGGAATCTACTAAATCATAACAGCCCATATACTCAATGAGAAAAGATCATACCAACCCATATACTCAATGAGATTTAGACAACCGTCTAAACTTATAATTAAAGCACCTATATCCTGGTTATTACTCAATATTAGTTTCAACTAAAAAGATACCAATGATATTCCTCTTCTTTTCCGTTTATTTTCTATTGTATAAAGAAAAAATAATATGACTTTTCACAGGATGGAAAGGTTATTAGTTTCAACTAAAAAGATACCAATGATATTCCTCTTCTTTTCCGTTTATTTTCTATTGTATAAAGAAAAAATAATATGACTTTTCACAGGATGGAAAGGTTATTGGTTTCAACTAAAAAGATACCAATGATATTCCTCTTCTTTTCCGTTTATTTTCTATTGTATAAAGAAAAAATATATGGCTTTTCACAGGATGGAAAGGTTATTAGTTTCAACTACAAAGATACCAATGATATTCCTCTTCTTTTCCGTTTATTTTCTATTGTATAAAGAAAAAATAATATGAGTTTTCACAGGATGGAAAGGTTGCAGTTGCTGATGATATTCTTCCAGATGGATACAAAATAAATAAATACAAAATAAATACAGGTGATATCATGGTCTATACGTTTTACTCGATGGGAAGAATGAAATATCTATGGCGTATTGATGCTGACGAGTTTAGGCCTGAGAAATGGCTCCAGAATGGAGTTTTCCAGCCCGAGTCACCATTCAAGTTCACCGCATTTCAAGTAAGCGCATAAGGGTGATAGTGAATCTTTTTATATGTCCCTAGTGTGATAACGAGTCTTTTGAAAACGATGCCATGAAATTCATTAGCTCTAATCCGTTTGCTTGCAGGCTGGACCTCGCGTTTGTCTTGCCAAGGATTTTGCATACATGCAGATGAAGATTGTTGCTGCTTCCCTTATTCGTTTCTTCAAATTTGAGGGTGTAGAGAGCGAAGAAGTGACATATAGTGCAGCACTGACCCTCCAAATGGCTGGGGAAGGGCTCAATCTTCGGTTCAAGCCTAGATTAGACTTCTGAGCACATTTTCATCTTATAGTAAGGTAGTATACAGTGAAACTTACAACGTAGATTGTTATTTCTCTACTTGAAGGCATGTTTAACCAATGTAAAAATCCTCGGAAAACATTGAATGGAATATGTAAATATATCCTAGAAGCTGATGACCAAAAGTTATATGGTGTCTGTAGTTACTGTCCATCGTGCTCAGTTTCAATACGAAAATTGTGGTCCTGAATTTTCATTTTACCATTGTTTTGTTTAAAAGCAAAATAACCAGGGATTTATTAAATGAAACTCGTCGGTATGTGTTTTCATTTTCCCCATTGTTTTGTCGAGAAAACACAATAATTAAGGTTATACATATATCGTGCTTGGTAGGGAGCTTTTATTTTGCTAAATAGTTATTCATGGCCATTGCTTATGGGTTTACTGACAATTTAGAAGATTGCCCACAATAAGCAGTTCTGTACTTCAAAAATGCACAACGATTATCCTCTTATATTAATGTTAAGGAGTTGCGGCTCTTACTAATTTTATATATGGGATAATTTTTTTAGATAATTATTGTAAATAGATTTAATTTTAGTTGATGATGTAACCATCATAATTTGTAATTCAATTGAAAATTCAAAAGAATAATACAAATTTTATTTATTAAATAAATAAATTAAGATGGTCGGCCTCTAGTGCATTCATAAAACCTATGTACCAACATCCAAAATCCACAAACATTCACACTATATAAACCAAAACCAAAGATGCTTAAATAATTGTTAATTCATTTACAATATTCGATGTATAGTAAGAACTGATGCCAATCTGACGAAAACAGCCCTAGCAAGTTAAAAGCAAGTTAAATAGTTGAGGAGAGCCTCCAACTGGTAAGGCCAGTTTGACCGGGGTCAAAATTATTTTATTAATTTAATAATTAATATCTCCGATAAATATATAAAATTCTAATGGGTATTTAGTTAAAAATTATAAAAAAATTATAAGTTAATTAGTATTTAAAGGAAATCTAGTTAAATAAAGGACCTTATAATATATGAATAAATTGAATAAATATAAAATAATTTTACTTAAAAGAATTATTATAAGTTAATTAGTTATATAAAGGGCATTATAATATGAGAATAAATAAAATAATATCAAAAGGATGCTAGGTTAATTAGAAAAATATTTAAAAAGTATAAGTTGATTAGCATTTAATTGGAAAATTAGTTATGTAAAGGACCTTATAATAAAATAAATATATAAAACTAATTGTAAAGGGGGGAATATTTATAAATTAAAAGAAAGTTAGTACCAAAGAAATGAGATTTAAATAAAAACATAATAATAATAATAATAATAATAATAATAATAATAATATAAATAAATAAAATAAAATAAAAATAAGAATAAAAATAAAACATAAATAAAGATAAAAATAGAAATAAAATAAAAAAAAGATATATAAATAAATAAATAAAAATAAAATAAAATAAAATAATAATAATAATAATAATAGTAGTAGTAGTAATAAAATAAAATAATAAAATAATAATAAATAAAATAAAAATAAAAATAAAAAAAAATAAAATAAAATAATAAATAAATAAATAAATAAAAATTTAAATAAATAAATAAATGAGTAAAAAACAATGAAGGAGGAGGGCCGAAAAACTACTAGGTAGGGAGTGTTGGGACCCAACACTTAGTGATTTTCCAGCCATCTTCCCTATTGAGATTGCATGGCTTCTTTTCAATCTCAAGCGCTTCCCTAAATTTACGATGATGGAAATGCGAAATCTTAGCAATAACACTAGCCTCCTCAATACAAACATGATAATTGGTTTTGTCAGCATGTTCATCTAAATCACAAGACTTAGCTCTCCTATGCGTAAGGTGAGCTGCATGCTCACTAATCATTTGATAAATAATTAATTATTTAATTAATTATTACAGTGTATTTTGGAAATTGTTATGATAATGTATAAATGGGGAATGTATTGAAACTTAAGCCTGTGAAAATGAAAAAAGTAGTATTTGAATAACTTAGGAATTACAATTAATGTCATTTTGTGAATCAAGATTTGAATATCATTTATAAAGTGATAATAGAATGGTAATTCTGCAGTTACAACTAAATAACATTGGTTAAGTGGCAATTGAATATGATTGGCAGATATATTATTGAATATCATTTAATTAGGAAAAATTTGGTGAGTAGATGTGATGAAGCTATATTATTATCTAGTGAATTGGTAAGTATATGTAAATAAACAATGAGAGGGTGTATACAAATATCAAGATGTTTATAATATGTAAGAGTGGGTTTGTTCCTACTAAGAATTAATTGAGGTTAGAGGCTCTACAATCGAGTATGGGATATATGTTAAGTGTAAATGTTTAACATTTAACACATTTAATATAATGTGAATGTGGGTCTTAATTAAAAATCGATATAAGTATTATGTATATAAAAAATATAAATTCAACATTGGTTTTACGGAAGTGAAATTTATATGTTGGTTCAATTAAAAATAAATAGGTTAAAAGTAATATCAAGGTGTGTAAGGTAGAGATGTTGTATAGTAAACATTTAAATCTTGACTTAGTAAATAATAAAAAGTCAAAAGTAATAAAAATAATAAAATTCAATTTGTTATATTGTAATTATGTTTTGCAGGACAAATTATCCCCTCCAACTCAAGTTAGAAATTACTATGCTATGTGAAATATTGCATAAATAATTATAATTTACATTGCTCAATGGTAGTAACTAATAAAAATAGATGTGAATTGGATAAGAAAATTACTTGCTCAAGTGAAAGAACTTGCATAAATCTTGGTGGGTAGTAACAGCTAGTAATTCTACATATTTACAATTTTACTCCTACATAAGCGTTAAAGAAAAAATAAATAATGGTAGGTATATTTTTACATCTTATTCCTATAATTTTTTTTATGCAAAGACTTGATTAAATTATGGTGGGAAGTAATTGATGGTAGATAGAGTATAACTTATTTTCAAGTATTTTATTTTTCTGATGGCATTATATTTTGATGGCATTATATTTTGCAAAGGCTGCAATAAGGCCTTCAATTTATGGTCCAATGAAATGTTTGAAAATTATTTTTTTAATAATGTTGAAAAATAAATACTTATTTTCCAAATGCTAACATTATAATTTGCATTGCTCAATGCTAAACTAATAGTTATCAATAGACAAATAGACAAATCAATTGTTAGAGTCATTCCCTAGTAGGGACTAATAATGATTTGATAACCACACTAATAATGATTTGATAACCATATTTAAATTTAATTAATGAGCACATAAAAACTTAATACTTACAACAAACTTACAATACACCAAGTATATCCACCACCACATTACCATGGATATTATTAACTTGTTAATAGGTTTTTCTACAATACCATGGGCCAAAACTATGGATTATCAATACCACATGGTAAAAGCATAACTCATTTCACAATAAAAATTTAAAATGTGAAATATTTTAGGCATTACATATAGAAATGATTACATAGAGTGAAAATTCTCCATCATATGGATGGAGCGGGAAGAGAGAACATGGATATAGTGACAAATCTAGAGAAGGAGAGTGTAACAAAGCTAGAGATCACAGAGAGAGAGAGAGCGATGGGGATGAGAGAGAGAGGTGGGGTGTAAGAGAGAGGAAGATAGAGGAATGAAGAAAGAGAGTGGGGGAGGGAGAGGAAAGAGATATGGTGAGAGAGATAGAGACAGAGTTGGAGGGGGAGAGAGAGGGAGGGAATAATAAGGATGTGGAGAGATAGAGGTAGAGAGAGAGGGAGCGACAAGGGAGAGATCAATAGAGAAGGAGAGAGGATAGGAGGGAAGACATATAGAAGGAGAGGATAGGGAGAGGGAGACATAGAGATGGATGGGGAGAGAGATAAAGAGAGAGGGAGGGAGATAGTGATAGATTTGGAGGGTAGAGAGTGAAAGACAAGGGGGAGAGATAGAGGAAGGTGGGAGAGAAAGGGATATAGAGGAAGGAAGAGAGAGAGCACATGAGAGAGAGAAAGAGATAGGGAGGAATAGGAGGAAGGAAGAGACAAAGGACATGAGGGGGAGAAGGAGAAAGGGAGGGAGAGAGATATCGAGTTGGAGGGGGAGAGTGAGAGGGGGAAGAACAATGACATAGAAAGATAGTGGTGCAGAGAGAGAGAGGGTGTGCCAAGGGAGAGATGGAGAGTGAGTGGGTGAGAGAGGAGAGGAGGGAAGAGATGGAGAGAAGGATAAGAGAGAGAAAGGTAGATAATGGAAAGAGAGAAAGGGAGACACGAAGATGGAGGGGGGAAAGAAGAGGAGAGAGAGAAGGAGATTGGGAGGGAGATGATGATAGAGTTGGAGGGAAAAGAGAGAGAGAGTGATGAAAAGGAGAGAGAGAGAGGGAGGTGGAAGAGAAAGGGAGAGAACATAAGAAAAAGAGAGAGGACTCGATAGATAGAAGGAGAGATGGAGTTTTATGGATGGGAGAGGGAGGGAAGAATAATTACATAATGGGAGAAAGGTGGAGAGAGAGAGAGAGAGGGTGGCAAGGGAGAGATTGAGAGAGAGTGAAGGAAAGAGTAGAGCAGGAGGGAAGAGAGAGAGAGAGGAGATGGAGAGGGAGAGATGGATCCAACCTAGATATGGTATGTTTGTATATAAAAACTAGCCTAGATCCATCTTAACCCCAAAGTTATCAATCATCGAGAGGGATCAAATATCTTTTAATTTTACAAGAAGTTTGTATCTCAAGAGATTTGATCCCTCTGCTTGCTTGATAGATCCAATGTCAAGATGGATTTAGGTTGCTTCCTACAAAGAATTAAAAATTATTTTTTATGGTTTTATAACAAAAGGGTTTCTACATAGATTTTGTGTGCATAAAAAATGTTTAGATAAATAAAAATTGTCTTATACCCATTCACACCATCCCTCTCAATATAAGTCTAGGATGATATCATTTTCAATGGATGAAGTAATGACTAAGTGTCACCAAGTCTCTATCAAAATAATCTCTCTTATCAAAGGGTTATTCATGCACCTCAGTAACCATGACAAGCTAATACTAGGAAAACCACTTGGATCATACCCATTGCACATCATATTTCTTTAAATTTTCTCTCTCAACATAAATTTGAACTCATATATACGTATGAAAGTCCAAATTATATTAACTATATATAGCATGTAAATCCTATATAAGGTCCACGCTCCTTTTCCACCTCAAATTTATTTTTTTTCTAAACATTTCCAAATATCCAATTTGGATTAGTGTGGAAAATAGCTCCTTTTTTCATGTTATCTAGTGTAATAATTAGGGACAACTATAATAGAAACTAGCCCCGTTTTCTATGTTGTCCCTAAAAAAAATTACACAAGGGCCCCGAATGTTGATAAAGACCTAATCTAAAAAATCTAATCAAATAGGATTGTTGAAGGTTTTGTCACCTACCTAAAAGTTACTAATAAAACCCCTTGGTTAGTTTATCTACAATTATAACATAAAATTTAGGGCTTCCTCCTCCACTCCAAATTCATAATAAGTACATGCACACATGGATTTAAATTTGGGGATTCAACCATTTCTATGGAAAAATGCCCATTTTTCTTTTTCCTTGTGTAGTAGAGTATAGGATTTGAAAAATATAGCATACACATTATTAAAATATTATTTATCATCCCTCCTAAATGCTAATATCAAAATTTCCTTTTTAAATTGTTACTTTGTTAAGGCAACTTTTCTAATTAAAATTTCTATGCATTTATTTTCTTTACTTGAACAACATTACACTATGGTGTTTGTTGACTTGTTTTCAAGAGTTTACCATAGATGTTCATTTTTTTTCTATTGATGTTAGTCTTCTTCATGTATAATCTTCTTAACAAACATTTAACATATCCTATTTACCTTGAGTTTATTACATTTTCCTTTATTTTCCTTTGGAATTTCTTGTAGAACAATGTTGACTTGGGTATATGGATTAGCCCATCCATATTCTATATATTCCATATGTCTGCACTATAATTTTCCCTCCATGGGTTCGCTAATTATTGAAACATGACATTTTGGTTTTCGCGGTATTAAGTCCTCCTTAGGATTAGAAGTCTGGTTAGTGTACATACTAGAGATGAGTGTCATACATCTCTTTTTATCATGTTTACAATGATACCCTCCCATGCTCCCACATTTATGGTTGGAGTTTGCAGAATTCTTAGATATCACAAGCCCTATCCTTGTCAATAATATAATTGTTCTTCATTTTTGTTGCAACATTCATCCTCACTTAATAATATTTCCATTCATTCCCCTACCTCTATTTTGCTTGTTTTCTAATTTCCACTTTCATAATTACTTCACATGGCTGCTCAATAGGGAATTTATCTCCTCATTTATTTGTATTGTCCCCATTTGGTTCCTCCCTTGGTTTTCCTTATGGATATTATTTCTCTTATCCTAATATTTATTTGTTGTATCTTCTTGGCACCACTTTGGAAATTCCAACATGAGATTTTGTCCCTTCAATACCCTAGATCTTTCTCATCGTCTAAAAAACCCTTTTGATACACCATGAGGAATTTGTGCTTCTCACACACTACTCCCATTTTCTCTTCTCTAATCACCCCTTAGAAATACAAGGATGGCCTTTTTTTTATCAAATTTAAAGAATTTTTGATGATTCACCCTTATGTCCTATGGAGTCTACCGAGATCCACTTGAATCTTCAATAATTTTCTCTTACCTGCATGAGTATTTCCCATCTAATTTTGTTAGGCTTCAATCTCTATTTTTCCCCTTTGTTTAGTATGCGTTTCTTGAAAATATAGTTTCCCAATAATCAACCACTCTATGTGGAATGGTTTAATTCATTATCAAGTCAACCTTGCCTTTATTCTATGAACAAAGAAAGTTTTAAATCTAGCTATGTATTTCTTCCCATCTCCCTATATCATTTACCTTCATTTGATATCAAGGATCCCCAAGTTCCTTAGCTCTAGTGATCCTCCCCCTATCAACTTCAACATCTACATTCTAGGTGTCTAGTATAGAGAGAATTGTACCCTAAGCTCACATTCCTCATTGCTTGGTGCCTAATACCCAATAGGAAAAATCACAATTTATTCTACCTTAGTTGCTTAACATAGGATTGAATTTAACTCACTAGTACATGTTAAGATTCATGCACTTAATGTTTTAGTGCTTATGTACTCATTTCTTCAACATGTTTGTCTTAGTAGCTAATTACAAAGATATAACTTTAATTTTTTTACTTTGGTTGCTATGTTGTGGTATCTCTTCCTATTCCTAGGTTCAAATTGACTTTACCCTATTGGTGCTAGCACCTTGATTCTAAGAGTTAGTTGTATGTACCATTGTTACCATGAGCCTCCTTGGGGGGTTGCATTGGACCAAGATAGGAAAGTCATCCCCACTCTTAGATTTTTTTACAATTTTTGCACCCCCCACCACACACACATAACCAAACCTTAACTGTAGTTCTTTAAATTTAATTGGCTCAATTTCACCATTCCCAAAGCCATTAGATTTAACTTCCCTCAAGATATTTCATTATAAATCTTTAGAGTTCTTTTCCTAATAAGGAGGGTCTCTTGTGTTATTTCCTTCCCCTCCATTTAAGAAGGAAAATTTGTTACTATATATATTGCAATCCATGCACTTGTAAATTGGACATATATGTTTTGTTGTAATCATATATATGTAGAATTTCTCATACTATTGTATTTTTAATATGATATGTCTTCACCAACCTGAGGTTGTACAACCCATTTTGTCTCACTCACTTGGCCCCTTTAAGACAAGGGGATGTAGAGCACATTCTCATAATTAATTTTTCAAACTACATTGTCATTTCAGTGTCTTCTTCACTTGTGTGTAATTACAACTAGCACAACCACATTAACAAATGTTGCTGAAATACAGTGGCAATGGCCGTGGAAATGAAGCCTCCCCAAACAGAAAGCCTTGGGTTCAAATATTGTGCTATCCTCCTGATTAGGATGAGAAGTTGGACATGATGAAGATGTATTCCTACCAAACTTACAATTTTTTTTATTATTATTATATTATAATAATATGATAATATTATTTGTTAATATCAATAATATGATAAACCTAAGGGAATAATATTAAACCAAGGGGATTAATATTATAAACCAAGGGATTAATAAACCTAAAGTATTAATATAAAAAACCAAAGAGATTAATAAACCTAATGGATTATTATTTTATTTTTTTTCTAAATAATTCTAAATTCTATTAATAAAACATAGTGATACACTGAGGCTTTGGCCTTCGCATTTCCGTGCCATGGTTTAAGGAATATAACAACAAAACAAATTGTGACCACCCAAAATGGGAAACCAGTCTAGTTCAAAAAAGAAACTGCAAAAATGAACTTGTTGCCCATGCAGGGGAACTAGCAATCAATCACAGTAGCTAGCATGATTTGCAAAAATTCACAAAAAAACCATATTGATGTAATTCTAGAAACCTGAGACTTGATGACGCGTGGAAAGTCGTGTGGCATGCTGTGCTAGCAGGTCAAGTGTTATACGGCGGCGACAGGTGTTCCTCAATGATGAAACACCTGTATGGATCAAAGTCATCCTCTTCCTACTGCATCGCACCCGTGTCGTCTTTCGCGTGAGGGTCAGAGTTCTTCTCCTTCGCAGTGTTATTTTCTTTAGGATTGTCCTTCTTCTCCCTTGTGCAGTGTGGTCTTCCATCATCCCTGGCTGCCTCCTCGCAGATTGGGCTTCCTTCTTCATTCGCTGGCTCCTCGTTGAAGGTATTTGAGATGGTGGCTGTTATGACTAGTTGGTTCAGGGAGCAACGGTAAGTGAATTGGGCTGAGCGAAGGGGTTGCTGTGTGTTGGAAGGAATGTCAATGATTGGAGAGGCAGATTGCATTGGTTGAAAGTGGAGAGCTCATGAGTGGCCACTCCGAGTGTTTGAATAGCAGTCGGAGACCAATTGAGCTAAGGGGGATGAGGAGTCTAAGGCATGAGAAGGTGGAGAGCGAGGAAATTTTACTCTACTACTCCCTCTTCTGCTTCACATTTTTTGGCGAAGCCTAGGCATTTTGATGCTGGACTGAAGAGAATATCTACTAGGAGGTGACTCAGAGAGTTGAGAAGGTGCAGTAGGTTCATAGGTCGGCTTAGAGGAAGGCATAGCAGCAGACACATTAGGGAGAATGAGGTTGCAGATAAAGCTCTATGAATAATTATTACCCAAGCCAAATTTAATGCAACATATAATGCTACAACGCCTGCCCGTAGCAGTGCATGAGTTGGTTCTGTTGCAGCCAGTGGATAATGAAATTGTAGAGGAGAAGGATTAGAGATAAAGGAGGTGGAGTTGAAATTACCAGAGGGCACCATTAAGCAGAGCCAAGGTGGGTAGATGCAGCCAGGTTAATTAGAGTGTCGGCTTAAATGCCATTTACTGTTGTTGTTAATTCGTTTTATGGTTTTGTGTGCAGGATTACAGAGGGCCATGTGGCTAGGCCACTTGTCGTCCTGTTCCCTCGCTAGCATATCAATTCTGACGTACACCCGTATCTGGGAGTTGTGGTTCCTTGTGCACCAAGTTAGTACATTCTTGTGATTGAGTTTGATCATTTAAGATGTTGATGGATCCTAATAAGAGTACCTGATCATGTTTTACTCTTGTGTTTGCCAGAAGATCAGCAACCTTGTTGCCCTTTCTCTTGAGATGAATGAAAGTGATGGCTCTTCTGTTTTTTATCCATTACTCTATTAATTCTAGACGAGCTACCAGTCTCCAACTAGTGGCTACTTTCAAAGCTGGGGTCCCCATTTGTATTTGGGTAGCCATGTTGATGACGATTTGAGAATCCTGTTCTATTATAACAGGATGAAAGTTATGTTGATTAGCTAGACTCATTCCTTGCCATAATCATTCCAATTTTGTTGAATTATTTGTGTCCCATCCAATTGATCCAAAGTATAGTAATAGAGGTTTTCCTTCATGATTTCTGAATATGCCTCCATGTCTTTCTCTATCTGGGTTGCCTTTTGAGGCCCCATCGAAGTTTAGTTTAATCACATTTGTTGGAGTGGGATTCCATTGAGTGGGCGTCTTCATAGAGATTGTGGATTCATTGTGATCATCCTGAACCTTTTGAATCTAAATATTCCAATTTTCCCAAATATTTTGTTTTTGTGCCTCAGTGGGGAGGTCCTCTGCTCTCCATTTTTGGAGGTACAGGTTTTCTTGAATGTTTTGGCATAGATTGTTCCAAATGATTTCTAGTGGAGTGCTTTGGTTTTCGATTTTTTTTTTTTTTCTTTCCTTCCAAATTGTCCATAGTAGTAGACCTGGTAGGATTGTCCATAGAGAATTTAGAAGCTTCTTCTTGTAGGGAATAGGGGCCCAATTGCGAATGGTACTTGTAATATCTCCCAATATTCTGTAGGTTCATTGACATCTGAAGGTGAGTTTTTCCCATAATTTATTGGCTAGATGGCAAGAATCCATGAGGTACTGAATAGTTTCGCTTTGCTTCTTGCAATTAGGACAATATGAGGCTCCCTAGAATCCTCTTTTCATGAGATTGTCTTATGTAAGAATTATTTGATCATAAAGTAGCCAGGTGAATGTAGAAACTTTAGGCCATATTCTGGTGGTCCATAAGTGTGTCCATACGGGGTCTACTAGTTCCTGTGTTCGAAGCATCAACATATATGCTTCCTTTGTTGTGAATATCCCCCTCGCGGTGTAGCCCCATCTTAAAATGTATTTTTTGTTTGTGTATCTGATTTTCCTATTGGTGAGCTCTTTATGTATTTCTTTGTAGTAATCTTCCGTCTCTTGATGAATTATCTATTCAACCTATTTCCATTGCCTGAATCCTTGATTGATGTTTTGAGTCAAGTACTGAGATACTTTGTCATTTTGGTTGATATTATTTCCTTAAAGATTTTAAGGAGGGATGACTTCTATAATTTTGGGTCGTTGTTGCCATGAATCCGCCCAAAGTCTAGCAGTACTACCATCTCGTATCTCCCAAAAAATGTGTTGTTTTATTAGCGCTTTGTGCTATTTTTTTGCATTTGAAATTAGAGAGCCTGCATCTATATTGGTGATTGTAATTGGCTCTTCTGGCGGTCGACTATTCGCATATTTTGCAGTGCAAAGTTTGGCCCATGGCGTGTGTGGGCTTGATACCCATTGCCACCATAATCTTGCTCCCATCAATGCATTACTGTGTTGAGGATCGTGTAGTCCAATACCTCCCTGCTTCTTTGGTGTGAAAATTGTTGACCATTTTACTAGTGCCCATTTGTGATTTTTCCCTAAGAAGCCCGAGAGAAAGTTGCGCTGCATGTCTTTAATCCTTTTGAGCACCTATTTTGGCACTGCGAGTACTGAGAAAAGATAAAGAGGCATAGATTGCAGTACAACCTTGATCAAAATAAGCCTGCTTCCATATTGATAGCTCTGTAAGTCCATAATGATAGCCAACCTTCAATTTTCTTGAGGAGGAGCTGCGAGGATGCGTGCTTTATTGTCGATTCTATCAGTAGAGCACCCAAATATTTGAAGGGTTGTTTGGCCAATGAAAATCTTATGATTCAGGAAATGACTCTTTGGGTTGTAGGGGGAGTGTGGAAGAAGAAAATTTGAGATTTAGTAGTGTTTATTGTGGTTCCTGAAGCCAGAGAGAAAGTGTCTAGCAAGGCTTTGAAAGAGTGAGCTTCATGGACTGAGGGGTGTCCAAACAACATATTATCATCCACGAATTGTTGATGAGTAATGGCAGAGGTTCCATGGATAGAGATGCCTCTGAGGTCTTGGGATTGAACATCATGCTTTATAACGTGATCCAAGCCTTCTGCCACGAGGACAAAAGGAAAGGGAGATAGGGGATCTCCTTGACGAATTCCTCTAGAGGGGGAGGAGGGGCTTGAGGGAGCACCATTAACTAAGATAGAGAAGAAAGTGGAGGATATTAAATTCATAACCCATCTGCCCCAAGTAGGGCTAAAACCAAAGGTAGTAAGCATTTGTTTTATGTAAGTCCAACACAATTTATGAAATGCTTTGGATAAATCAATTTTGAGAAGCTTACCTGCTTGTTTGTTGTTATTTAAGGAATTTATGATCTCACGAGTCAGGATTATGCCATCCAGTATTTGATAGCCTTCTATGTATCCTGATTGTTCCTGCGAGATGAGTAGTGGGAGTAGTGGTTTGAGACGGTTGGTGATGACCTTCGAAATGATTTTGTATATGAAATTGCAGAGAGTGATGGGTCTAAACTTCTCCGGAGTGCTTAGCTAATCTTCTTTGGGGATGAGAGCTATGAATGTAGCATTGAGAGAAGGAAGAAGCCAATGCATAGTTCTGGATTCATCTACAACCTTCCAGACCTCCATTTTGATTAGTTCCCAGAAGTGATGGAAGAAGTTGGAGGTGAAGCTATCAGGTCCAGGGGCTTTCCCATCTTTCAGTTGAGCTGATGCTGATTCTACTTCCAACATAGTGACTGGTCGAAGTAATAGCTGGTTGTGCTCTTCTGTGATGATTTTTGGAATATGTTGGAGAATTTTGTTTATAGCAGGTTGTCTATCTATTGTTGGCTCTTGATGTGCCATTTTGAAATGGTTAAGGAGCTCTGTCTCAATGTCTTCATGTTTCTCCAATCATTCTCCCTATTGATTTTGAAGATGTTCAATGGTGTTATGCATTCTTCTCTGGATAGTCGTGCGATGAAATAATTTAGTGTTTCTTGCCCCTTCTTTTAACCATCTGATTCTTGATTTTTGTTTCTAGAGCATCTCCTCTTGTTTCCTTTCTATCTGTGTGAGGAGATCTCATTCTTGATTTACGAGTGTTTTGGTTCTGCCACCTTCAATGATTTTCTGCTAGAGTTCTGTCATGCTTTGCTCGAGTAGTTTTTGACCTTGAAATATGTTTCCAAAGGTAGAGTGTTTCCAGTGCTTGATTTTTTGTTTAAGATGCTTGAGCCATTGTTGAAATTGATACATAATTGACCCTTCAGGAGGAGTAAATTTGTCCTAAGCTGAGTTGACTATATTTTTGAAATCTAAATGTGTCAGCTAGAATGTTTCAAATCGGAAACGTTTCCTGATTGAGTCTCCAAGTCTTGTCCAGCTGAGAGGAAATTTGTTGAGATCCTGATCTTTTGTTATTCTTGGTGTAGAGACCATTATTGAATGGAAAATATATTAGCTAGTTATTTTGTATGTAATATCTGAAGCATCTACTTTCATTGTCCAATTTTACTTTGCCACTTTTTTTCTCCTCCAATTTAGTGATCATATTGAAGTCCCCACGTGTGATCTACAGTGGGTGTATTCTTATGGAATTGAGATTTTCCAACGTGTTTAGTAGTGCATTCTTTTGCATGGAGTCTTGAGGGAAGTATACATTTGTCAAATGACCATGTATATTTGTTCCTATGATGTGAAAGGTAGCCTGTATAAAATGATGGGAGGCATGAAAGTCTGTGAGTGAAATATTGTGTGTATTCCAAGTGATAGCAAGCCCTCCCGATGCACCATACACATCAACTATAACGGTTTGACATCCCAACCAAGCTTTGGAGAGAATAGAACCCAATGTGCTATTGTTGCATTTTGTTTCTTGCATGAAGAATATATGGGGTTTTTCATGCTGTATCATGCTTTTGATCATTCTGTATTTCCCAGGACTATTGAGTCCTCTTAAATTCCATGAGATGAGCTTCATGGTTGACGAGTTGGTAATGATCGGTAATATTTGGTCAACTTGGAGCATCTACCAAACTCCACTAGCATTTCCCCAATGAGGATGGTGCGTTATAGATCTATCTTTCTGCCCCTTTTCTTTCCATATTTGTTTGTGTGTTTCCCATCCCAACTGCTTCCTGGTTGTATGCCCAAGTTTCTTTGCTGGTGTACTCTTGAAAGTACTACTTCCAAATTTTTGAGTTGCCTACTCGATATTTTGTCAGACTCCTTCTTTTTGCAAGCTTGTTCAAGACTAAATATGTCTAGGTCTACTAGATCAAAGCTCTTTGGTTCTTCTTCCATGTGACTTTGTTGGCTACTCTCAGCCATGAGGTGAGTTGTTTTGATTGGATCTGTGAGAAAATTGTCAATGTCCATTCCTTTTGCTGACCATAGGACCATGTCTTCCTCTTGGAAGGGGGTGGGTTGAGGAGCTTATGGCTATTGATATGATTCTTTTGCCTGCAGAGGCAGACTGGAGTCATTGGGTTTAGGTGAGGTGGATGGCTTCGTGGCTGGCATGGTGGTTGGCTCAACCATTTCAAACATATTTGATTCTAGCATGTCTTGGTGTGATAGAAGATCAAAGTTGTTACTGGTGGATGGTACAGAGAAAGTGGGCAAGGGGTTTTTGGGTCCATGAGGGGGTTTTTTGGTGTGCTTCTTTCGATTTGCGACTTTGGTGAACCCTTCAAAGTCAGATTTTTCTGAGTGGTCAGTGGGTTTGGGGGCTGCATTTAAGGGATAGTCACAAAATAGATGGCCATGAGCGTGGCATTTTCTGCATCTAAAGGGCACATGTTCATAATCTATGGGTTGTATCCATTCAAAGTCATCATGAAGAAGGCTTACCGAGTCTGTGAGAGCCTTGCTGAGTCGCATGTATATGCATATGTGAGAATATGATGTGTACCATCAAAGCTTTGTTTCCTCTACAATCATTATGAATTCTCCTAGTGCATTGCCAATGGCTTTAAGTGATTATTCATCTCAATATTCCAGAGGTAAGGAATACATTCAAATCCATACTGGTGCCCAACTGAAGTCTTCCTTGTCTGGGTTAAATATTTATATCCAATCTCTTAGATATAGATCCACAGCATTGAAAACGTAGGGGCCTCCATCGAGGATACAGTTTTTCTCTTCAATGCAGTTGAAGATGGCCGTAAAAAAACCTTTTGGGCCCAGCTGAAGGGTAACATGCCCTGTTAGCTTCCATTTTGAGGTAATCCATCCTTGTAGGGCTATCTCAGTTGGCTAGAAGCCAATGAATTTTTCGATAAGCGTATGATCCTTCATATATTGTATTTGGGCATTGATTCTATGACCCCGTGGATCTATCTTAGGGAGTTCCACTATGATAGGCTTTCATGTGGATGGCGTTTCCTTCTTTGGTTCTTCAGGTCCTATGGAGGTATTCTCCTTTCCTTTGTTCAGATCTCCTGCTTCCTGCTGTTGAGCAGGTTGGATCGGCAGCTGTTCCATGTTCTTGGATAAGGGATATTCAGTTTCATTCCTATTTGGGCTGCGACCATCTTTGCTACCTATGGGGGGAGGCCCTGTGTCCCCCTCCCATCTGAATGTTCATTATTTGACTTTGTCAACTTAACTAAGCCCATGCTTGAGGTATTACAACTTGTCTCTAATGGTATGCCACACCTTTCTTTGTGCTATGGAAGGTTTTGTCAGAAACCCTCATCCGCCATTTTTTCTCTGGCTCTTAGGTTTCTCCGTTCCCCATCCTACTCCCTTACCCTTCAATAAACCCTAATTCATAGCACTGTTACATGAATGATGAATGTTTGAATTGATAACCCAATGGATTAAAATAAAAAATCGAAGGGATTTCAATTAAAAGCACAAAAGATTGATATTACAAACCCAAGGGATAAATATAAATGAGATTAATAAACAGAAGCAATTATTAATATTATAAACCCGAGTGATAAATAATCCCAAGGGGTTAATATTAAAATCCCAAGGGATTAATATTATAAATCGTTGGAATTAATATTATAAATCGAAGGGGTTAATATAATAAACCCAAGGGATTATTAATATTAAAAACCTAAGGGATTAATGTTGTAATATTAAACTTAAGCTAATAACATTAAACCAAAAGGAATAATAAACCCAAGGGAATATTATTAAATATTATAAACTCAAGTGATTAATAAACCTAAAGGATTAATATTATACATGTGAGACATTAATAAACCCAAGGGATTATCAATATTATAAAACCAATAGATTAATATTAGAAACTCAATGAATTAATGAACCATATAGATTAATATTAAAAAAAAAGATATTAATATTATAAACCCAAGAGATTAATAAACCTAGGTATTATTAAAATTATAACCCCAAGGAATTATAAATGTTATAAAATGAAAGGATTAATAAACCCAATGGATTATAAACCCAAATTATTAATATTAAACCCTAATATTAATATTATAAACCCTAGAATTAATATTAAACCTCAGGATTAATATTATAAGGCCAAGAGATTCTAAACCACAAGATTTTTTTTTTTATCAGTAAAATTAAATTATTTCTATTGAGTAAAATATAGTACAATCAAGAGTGAAAAGAAACCAGCCGACCGGAAATGATGAAACTATCAACCTCGGTCCCGGAGAAGGGGTGAATCAATCACGGAGCTACAGCGGTTAACTTGAGAGAAAAAACTGACAATTACCCCACAGGGGCGGAATTCTCAACACGATGTTTTTTTCCTTTCTTTTTATTGACTTTTGTCCATCCATTCCGGGGAGTATGAGCTAAAACAACTTGAAGACTGAATTTCTCCAACAGGGGGATCTCCTTATCTAAATCAGAAGAGGAGGTCTCATGGACGCGTTTCTGGGAGACTGCTGTGACAGAGGTGTGCGCAGGAGTATCAGTGGACAGATCCATCGTCTGAGGTGCCTGGTCTGGTTCTGCATCGCTCTCCTCATCTTCCGAGCTTGAGGAATTAGAACTCACTGTTGGTGGTGGAGGACAAGGGGTCCAACGTTTGGGTTTGGTCTTTGCAAAGTTGCCCTTTTTCGATTTTGCAGGCAGCGATGGGCAAGAATTCTGCAGGTGCCCTGTTAGGTGACAGTGGCGGCAGCGGAAGGCATGTTTTCATAATCCAGATTTTGGGTCCAAACAAAGTCATTGATCTTGAGAATGATTTGGTCTAGAAGTCCTATGCTTAAATTCATCTCCACACATATTCTGGCATATGTGTGGAGACCTTTGGTTTCCCGCCAGAAATCTCCCCTAATGAAACTGCCCAAGGTGTTTCCTATGGCTTTATATACAATGGTATGCCATAAGTGGGTAGGTAAATTTGGAAGTTGGCTCCATACAGGTGTCCTGGTAATGACTGCAGTTGCTAGATCAAAATCTGGGAACCAAGGAGTCAAGAAGAGCCCTGCAGTTCCCATGAACCAAGGGCCTTCTTCTAAAGCCTTTTTATAATGCTTACTATTATCAAATAGAACAATGAAGTAACCTTTTGAACATAAACTGATCTTACAATGATGAGTCCAGTTTGCATGGATCCATGCATAGAGACCCTAAGATCGTGGCCACAGTCCATTAAATCTGCAAATGATGGCTCTTTCTGCAAATTCTTGAAGTCAGGTTGCAAGATTATCATGGGTGATTTCAACAGAGTGAGCTTCATCTATCTTATCAACCAAAAAGGGCTTAGATTTAAGGACCTACGGGGGTTTGGGGATCTCAGAGTGTACTGCATCTTTCTATGAGAAAGGAGGAGTAGAGGATGACTGTCCAGCTGCACCTCCTCTCAGACGAAGGGTTACCACCAAAGAGATGTTCCTGGAAATGTTGTAAGAAGAGAGGGGAAGAAGGTCTTCAAGTTGCTTGCCTTGAAAGAGAAGCCTCTGAAGGCCTGAAGGGATTATAGTCCGCCGTTCTAGATCCAGTTTGAGATCCAGCACTAGACCTGAAGAACTGACCCAATGCAAGATGGTTCTGCTTGAAGGCTGAGAAATTTGGATCTAAAAGGAGTCTAAGAAGAGCCCAGACCCAGTGTCAGGGCTTCTTGTGCAACCGGGAGTAGATCTGCCATGGCGATTTTCCATCTGGGGTGTCAGTCCTGCAAGATCTTGGCCAATATGTCTATTGTGAGCCCGATCTGAAGGAGACTTTTTGTTATCTAGCATCCAGAGTTGGGTTTGGTGTGGACTAATCTGCTTATTGGGTCTCATGGCAGACCTGAGTGTTTGACCTCCTTCCGTGGTCAGAATACTCGATCCAACTCTGTAAATCGTCCCTGTAGACGCCTCTTGTACTAGATATGGAATAAAGGGAGGATAAGTGAAGAAAGGAATTACCCTTACCACAAATACATTGCCTTGAGGACTATTTGCTTCGGCTTCATCCACGATCAGTATTTCTTCCTACCTCACATCTTCCGCAGGGGTTTGGAAACTATGATCTGGGCTATGCTCCTGGCCGATCTCCTTAACGTCTATAGCCCTTTGCATACAGGAGGCAAAGACTGTTTTTCCAAGGTCGGTGGGGTGCACGACTTTGGGGCTGATCCGGATGAGCCCAACAGAAATGAACTCGCCTTGCTCATGGCAAGATCGAGCATCGTTGCCATCAGATTTCAGAACCTTGCCCTCGACACGTTGCGTGTAGTCAGTCTGACTCTGCCGAGGGTTTTCTTGGGTCCCAAGGTTCTTTGATGGGGCTCTCTGGAGGATCGACTTGTCCAGGTTCATGCCTATGGGATCTGTCACAGAGGCACAATCCGTTCCTGCTTTCGTATACCCCTTCCTCGAGCCGCTTCGAATCAGGGTTTCCGCCATCGCAGACTCGACTTTTCGTTGTACAGTGGACTTACGCAGCTCCGATTGAGGGAATCTCGTATACTCTGATTCTAAACCACAAGATTAATATTAAACCCTAGAATTAATATTACAAACCCTAATATATTATTATACATATTAGGGTTTAATATTATAAAGCCAAGGTATTAATAGTATAAACCCAAAGGCTTAATATTATAAATATAAGGGATTATAATATTATAAATCGAGGGGAATAATATTAAACCCGAGGATTAATGTTATAAACCCTATAATTATAAACCTTAAGATTATAAACCCAAGGGATTAATAAATCTAAGTGATTATTAATATTATAAACACAAGGGATTAATATTATAAACCCTATGATTTATATTAAACCCTAAGAATATAAACCCTAATATTAATATTATTAACCTAAGGGACTACAAACTTTGTGACAATGATTGTGAGATTGATTATATTGAAAACCCTAGGAATGATATTACACCTTGGGATTAATATTATATACCCTAAGATTAATATTAGAAACCCTAATATTATAAATTATAAATCCAATATTAAACCTTAATATTATAAACTCAATATTAAAACAACCTAATCTTACAAATATTAAACCCCAATTTTGTAATGTAACAATGCGATGTTGAAAAAATTCCAATGTAATATAACATTGTGATAATAATTTTCATACTTATTGTCGTTTTGAGACAATGTTTGTGAGAATGCGATATTGGATATATTTTTGTACCATTCCAACATCACAATATTAAACCCTAATATAAAATCCTAACATTATAGAACCATAAAATTTAGGTTTTATATTAATCCCTCAGGGATTAATATTATAAACCCTTGGGATTAATATTATAAACTCAAGGGATTAGTAAACACGAGTTAATTATTATTATAAGCCCAAGCGATTAATATTAAACCCTAGGATTAATATTAGAAACCTTAAGATTAATATTATAAGCACAAGGGATTATAAACCCTAGGATTACTATTATTAGCAATAAGATTAATATATCAAATCTAAAATTAATATCATAAACCCTATGATTATAAAACTTAATATATTATTATACATATTATGGATTAATAATATTAGAATAAGGGAATAATTTTAGACCGTAACATTAATATTAGAAACCCAAATGATTATAAACAATAGGATTAATATTATATATTTATGATCATAAACCTTATGATTATAAACCCTAATATTGATACTATAAACTCGATGGATTAATTTGAACCCTAGGATTAATACCAAACCCTCGGATTATAAACCCTAACATTAATGTTATAAACCTAAGGGATTAAAAGCACTACAATAATGATTGTTAGATTAATTAATATTATAAGCCCTAGGATTAATATTATAAACCTTAACATCGATATTAGAAACTCTCATATTAAACCCTAAAATTATAAATTATAAACCCAATATTAAACCTTAATATGATAAACTCAATATTAAAAATACAGAATATTAAATCCTAGTTATGTAATGTAACAATGCAATGTTGAATAAATTGCAATGTAATGTAACATTGCAGCAATATTTTTCAAGTTGATTATCACATTGAGAAAATGTTTGTCGCAATGTGACGTTGGAAAGGTTTATGTACCATCCCAATGTCACAATATTAAATCCTATTATAGACCCTAATATGTAAAACCCAATATAATAAAACTTAAGATTAATATTGTAAACCCTAATATTGAAGCTCACTATTATACAATATAAACCCAATATTAAAGCCTAATACTATAAACTCAATATAAAGAACTTGAATATTATAAACCATAATATTGAACCCCAATATTGTAATGTTGCAACATTGAATAAATTGCAATGTGATGTGACATTGTGACAATGACTATCAGATTGATTTTCATATGGAGAGAATGTTTATCGTAATGACGTTGGATATATTTTTTGCACCATTCCAATGTCACTTTATTAAACCCTAATACAAGACACTAACATTATAAAATTAATATAATAAACCCAATGGATTATAAACATTACAACAATGATTGCCAAATTGATTAATATTATAAATATTGAGATTAATATTAAATCTGAGGATTAATATTATAAACCTTAAGGTGGTCTATGTTTGTTGAATAAACTAGACCTAAGACAAGTCTTGAGAATAGATCTATTGATGAAGGGAGGGCTAGGCGGCAGGAACCCTTGCCACCACAACCCTCTATATTTCTCTTCTACGTTTTGCTTCATTCTCAATCGTCACTACGGTTTCTCATGTCATCACTGTTGGTTGGTTTGGTCATCTTCGCCAAGTTTTTGTGCTTGTAGCTTGGGTGCCATCATTTTTCTTTCAATGTTGGATCAAATCTTATGAAGGGAGTTGAGTGGAATAGGGTGTTCCAGCTTTGCACCTCTCTTTTTGGTGTTTGGCCTCAATTTGATGTAGGGATTTGAGGGGACTGAAGGATGGTGGGTACAAAGTCTTTTTTAATCTAGTTTTCTGCCTCTCTTGTTCAATTTTAGTGGGGTGGGTGGCTATGGCTCGGGTTGTGCTCAATGGTGTTTTTAGAATGGTTTCAATCACTTTTCTAGGCATTTTTACACCTCAGTTTTCTTGTGGGGTTTTCTTGGGCTTGATGGGTGGCTTGTGCCTTGGTTTGGGGACGCTTTTTTTGGGATTCGTCGTTTGTTATGTATTTTTTGCACATCGTGGGCTTACTTTTTTCTCTCCCTTTTCTGTTTCTTCTACGTCACGCTTGCGTGTCCCCATTTTTTTGGCTTTTCTGGGGTTCTTTCTAGTGTGCCCTTTGGGGTTTTGTAACATGCCTCCTGTGCCTACCTGAGAACTTAACTCCTAGGCTCCCACCATGTAACAATTTTCATTATATATCATTAATATTGAACCGTTTCCAAGGGTATCTTTAGACCACCAAAATTTAATAACTTAAGTCTAAAGTAGCTAATCTGACCATGCATTAGAATCACAGTTCTATAGACTTAGTCCACTATTTCACAACAGGTAGAATGGTTAAAAAAAATCTCTTGCATACACATGCATTGGATAATCGGGCAATTAAAAACTATACAGTGAAGTACATTCATTTATATCTTGTACTCTTTATCGTGCAAGCTAAACTAGAGACATAGTATAACATTAATACATACTATGTTCTTTCCCTAACATAATGATGATCAACTTTAGATTTACTAGATAATTAACCCATCCATACATATGTATCCCATAAGCCAACTTTTTTTAGTAATCCTATAATTTCATAAGGGTCCCGTGCAGGTTCTATCATGCACAATCAATCACAATCCAATGTTATGCTTCTACCACTACCTCTACTTTGGTAGTAAAGGTAACATGCATAAGATAAGGAATCACTTATCAATACATTGGCTAACACATAGCTGATGCAATATGGGTAAGAAATTGGAATCCTCATTAGCTGTACTTCATCACAATGCATAGATTAGATAAATGGTACCTTCACCTCTATAATTACAAACTTAGAATCAAACTCAATCATCATGCATCTGAGCTTCTTACGGTCCCTCCTTGCGCGGATGGATACATTGTGAAAGTCAGCTTTAAATTATGTGAAGGCCCTCAACTACTCGAACAAGGTTGGAGACAACCTTGGTCGTTGACTTATCACTGTGCAGAGGTCCATCTCGACCAATATCCAGAAAACTTTGGACTCCATAATCCTCTCGATCCTTCGTCTCTCACAACGAAGCGAACTTCTCTGCCTTCGGTAAATCTTCTTCCTACATAGGGAACTAACTATCCTCCGATAGTAGCCATGTGACTAGTATAATCAACAACCTGAGCGAAGCATAGTGAAATTCCTTGCTCTTCTCCTACGCTTCGTGAAAGTTTCCTAAGAACTCCTTGCAAAGGTATTGTGCCCAATCGTACTACACCCCCTTCATGCACTGTGCAAGCAATAGAATTACTGGCGTCGGAACCTCGTTCGCGTGACATTTTCTCATGATCTTCCCTACTAAACCTTTAGCACCAAACTTCACTGCTTGGTCTATAATCAAGTGGATGGATTATCCGCGGGATTTCTTGACTAGCCCAAACTCAATTTTCATTCTATTTGCAAGCTCCTTCTCCTTTCTCTTGCCTCCAAACTCCTTGGTTGGGTCTACCCCTTTATAGGGCAACTTCATAATTTGATGGATTAACATATATGTTACGGGGATGGGTTCTTCTAACCAAAAACACCTGTCATGCACCAGCACGAGAAATTGGCGGGCACAAACAGTATTGATAATTGATTAGTGGAAGTGTGGCACATAGAGCATATGCAGCAATTCAGCCTACGCGATGGTATTTACCCATTTCATTAGTTCTAGCCTTGTGACCCTAGTCTCTTCATAGTAAATCTTGGTAATGTATTTATTGGTGGCCAAGTGAGGGAATTTATCATGGTTGGAAAGATCCCAATCCTCCAATTTTAACACTGGGATATGTACTAAGAATGCGCCTTCAAAAACTACTTCTTTCGGTAACAGTGGCGTAGAGACCATGAATTTGCTCGAATTCAGTTCCTTGGCTTGTTAGATCCCTATAATACTACTGTAACCCCTTATTGTTATTAGTGCAACCCCCTTATTATATTGTTGTGCCCATGTAGTCCCCATATTGTTATTATTATGCCCCATAGAAGCCCACTATTGTTATTGTTGTGCCCTTACATTATTATTGTTATGTCGGCTCTGATTGTATTATGACCCCTTAGACTCCTATATATAGAAAGGAGGTCTTGTCATTTGTATCATCCAAGAATCATTCATTTGTATAATGTAAATGAGGCTTCCCCCTCAAAGAGGTTGATTCCTAAGGAGTTGATCTTTCTTTTCTATCTTTTTGTGAGCTAGTTTCATAGCATTTGGTATTAGAGCTTTGGATTCTAGGGTTTCTCTGCTCCAAACAGGTCATCATTGACATTTCACTATAGTGTTTTTTTTCTGTGATGTTTCGGATGCTAAAACAAAAACCCATTTGAGCTGAAGTCTTTGTAAACCTCAGGTCCAAATTTCCGATCTTGTGTCACTATATGTTCAGAGATATGATCTGAGGAAGTTAGGGTTTTTTCAAGCTCCAGAATTCCATCACAAATAGATCATCGTGGAATTTTCGCTATAATTAGTTTTCTACGAAGGTTCAGACTCTAAAATTAAAACCCATTTGAGTCGAACTCTTTATGAAGCTTGGATCTAAACTTCAGATTTTGTTTCTCTATATTTTCGGAGATACAGTCCAAGGCATTTAGGGTTTTTGTAGGCTTCCAAATTACATTCCAAACAGGTGACCTTGGGAAAATCGTCATAACTTTCTCTCTTAGCATGAGATGAAATTTCATAAGAAGTTATAGAAAGAGAATGGATGGTAGTTTTCTATGTATCAGTTTCAAGTCCTAAGGTTGAAACAGTGACACATGATGTATCATACAAGTTTTCTCTATTGAAAAAGTATATAATCAGGTCGTGTTGGGAAATTGGGTATAACTCTTTGTTAGAGAATCCAATTTCAATTATATTGGTGGAATTGAAAAGTGGACACAAAGGGATACTGTGGGTCATGATTTTAGAATTTGGTGATTTGAATCTTCAGAGTTACATTCATTTCCAGATCGAGCTCCTGAAAAAAAGAAAAAGAGATATGAGGAAGTTTGATGGCAAGGATCCAATAACATGGATACTATAGATGGAGAAATATTTTGATCTACACGATGTGCAACTGTTAAAAAAGGTACGTATTGCATCTTTATATTTAGAAACAAATCAGTTTGTATGGTATAGAGGGATTTGTTCTTGTAAAGAACTTGTCAACTGGTCAATTTTCATGAAGGAAACGATAGCAAATTATGAGGAGACAACGAGCAACACCTTATTTATCCAATTGATAAATCTCAAACAAAAGTGTTCAATGGCAAAGCACATTGAGGAATTCCAAAAATTGAATATATGGGTAAATGATATTCTAGAGAAGCAGAGGATTGATTTCTTCATAGGGACTTTAAAAGATAACATCTAACATGATCTTCACCTTTGGGAACCTGATTCATTGGAGAAGGCATATAGGTTGGCAAGAAAAGTGGAAAGAAAACTTATGGAAACAAGGAAGTTTACCACTCACAACTATAAAGATGGAAGTGTTGTTTCTCCTAGCCTTCCACAGCCTACAAGGTTGACACCACAAAAATTGGAAGAAATAAGAGCAAAAGGGCTTTGTCACAATTGTGATAACAAATACATTAAAGGTCATAAGTGTGTTGAGAAGAAATTATTTTACATAGATTGTGAAAAGGAGGAAGAAAAGGATCAAGAAACTGTGGAGTACTAAAAAGGTATGTTTTTAATGATCATTTTAGTGGCCTTTCAGTAGGACTTATGAATCTTTTACATCATGAATAAGGAAAACAATAGTGAATTGTGGTAGAATATGTGGAATTAGTATGCAAAGACTTATCCACTGATAATTGTCATTTTCCTGTCCAGGAAAGGGTAGAAACGAGGAGCTGCTGTTCCAAAGAAGAAGATAAGAACAGGGTAACTGTTGTCCCTTTGACGAAGGACTGAGTGCAGACGAGGCAAAGCAAGCTAAAGCAAACCGGTCCGGAAAAGGAGGAAAAGGCACCAGCTCGGCGGAAGAGAAAGAAGTGATTATGGATTAACAGTTTTGCGGATCATCCTGAGGGATCGCTGCTTTATTTATCTTATCATCTAGACATCTCTGCCGTTATCCTTATATAAAGGGACGACACTGTTAGTCTGGAGAGAGACTTTTTATGTAACTTTTTGTTAAGACTTAACTTTGATCATCAAGTCTCGTTGAACTTGGCTCATTGTATTTTCTATTTTATGCATTAATATAAACTTGGTGATTATCTCATCTTCGCGTCTGGATTAGCTTAAAGTAGTGTGCCCTTGAGGCTAAGGGCCCGGCCCCCGAGGACACATGATTCTGTATCACTACGATTTGATTTCTCCGTGGTTTGCTTATCGTCACTAGTTGGTAATCTGATATGCTTTATAAGTTACATTACATGCTCTGCTAAGATTCATTCATTAATGTTCTTCCCATTAACTCTGCATTATATTATCAATACTTTCGGAGTGGATGAAATGTTATTAGATTCAACAGTATTATCCTTGTGTTATGAAGCTTCTATGCTGAGTATGTGTGTTAAGGTAATTTTCTGAAAGGTGTGTTCTTTATGATTCAAAATTCATGCTGTTCCATTTGGAAACACAGTTATAATTCATGTTGATGATTGGGATTAAATTTAGATTACTTACTTAGAATCTTATGTGTGTATGACTTTCACATGTTGTTCCATAATTGAGAGTTATTGTTGTTCCTTTAGTGGATTGCGTGATTTGCTTGGAGAATGAAAGATTGGAGTTTTGATTATGATAAGAGCTTTTGAGTTGATAGTATAAAGTTTGATTGTTACTCGCGAGGTTTAGTTATAGTGATTGTTGTTCCATTTCAGAATTGTTGTTCCACTTTAAGCATTGTTGTTCCTTTCTCGATTTACTATTCAATTTCCTATTTGTCGTTCCATTTCTATCTGCTATTTCATTTACTCGTATTTGGTGTGAGAGACGTTCTGTGGCTGTAGTGGGCCTCCGCATTTACTGCCTTGCTCCCAGACTCGTGATCCATGCTCTAACTTCCTTTTCCATCAGTTTCCAAAGAGATGGACTACTGCTGTCACACCCTTGACTGATACTTTGAGAGTGTGTGTTTTAGTCATTTGAAGGAACTTAGTAATAGACAAGCATCAGTTTACTCTTGTATTTTTTAGGACGCTGTACTACTTGCATTACTCTGACAAATAGCCTCGGATTGAGTTACTCTTTGAAATAACCAAATGTTCCCGGATTGACATATTAATGTGAGGTAATTAGAGGTGAAAGAGACCCTTTTTATCGCTCTACATTTTGGCGCCGTTGCCGGGGAAAGAGTGTAGCCATTTGTTTCTTCAGAGTGGTGTACAAACCTGCTGGGAAAGAGTTGGATTTTAAAAATGAAAGGTAAGAACCTGCGTACGGAGCACGTAAAAGCCCTGCTCCATTGTCCTCTTTCCTAACAGATTTTCTCTTTGAATAGAACTTAGCAGTTTATTTGAGTGCATGACTAAGCAGAAAAAACCAGAAAAGAATATCAAGCTTCCATCCGAACTTGAAAAAGCCAAGGGGCCGGTGACCCTTGGCCGAACAACTTTCATAGACGAAATCTATAAGAAAATAGAATCTCAGCCATAAGTAGGTTTCAGGAAAACCATTTCTAAGCAGCCTACTAGCTCCCTTCAGGCCACAGGATCACCATATGTAGCCTTTGCTAAGGTGCATAGTCAAACTGAAGAGCAGGACTTTCAGGAAATTGAAAATTCTACTCCATAACTATTGCAAAAAGGGAATTTCAGTAACTTTTGCGAAGGAGAAGGAGAAACAGGGGAAACAGAAGAACCAAAATCTCTCATTGGAACAGATCAACCATTAAGCAGCCCAAATAAGGGGAGTGCTGCGAAAATCATTGTTGAAGGAATTCAATCTCCTCAAACATCAGGTATTCCTCTTATCCCAGATAAAGGAAGTGTTGTTAAAACTATCCCTGTTAAAATCATTCCCTCTCAACCTAGGAATGCCCTCCTAGATATCGCAGAAGGTTATTGGCACATATTTGATCCTATGGCTCAGAATCAGCCAAATACTCAAACCTCTACATTACAATATCCTATAGTGGATTCTGCAGCAAATGCACCCATGAAAGCTATCCCTCTTCAACATATCCCAACCTTTCATGGTCTTACATCAGAAGATCCGGATGCATTTTTATTTGAATTCGATGTGTTGTGTAGGGGATATGATTACACCAACGATCCCCAGAAATTGAAATTATTCCCCTCAACATTACAAGGGGGTGCTCTAAGATGGTTTATGGGACTAGGTGGTGGGGTCATCAACAATTGGGATCAGATGAAAGAATCTTTCTTAAAAAAATATCAGGATTATTGTAGGTCTAGATAATTGAAAGATGAAATATTTCAAATGACAGCCAAACCAAACGAAACATTAGAAGAATATGTGGAACGTTTCCAGTATAATTTACAGAGATCTCCTTATGCATCACTACCGTTACCTGATAATGTGTTAAAAACTGCATTGATAAGGGGCATGAAAGAACAGTGGATCGAAACATTAAACATTATGGGAAAAGGGGATATTTATCAAGAGAATTTTGCTGACATTATTGATCTATGTATCAGGAGTTCGAGAGGCAGCACAAGAATAAAACCGACAGAATATGATCGGTTTGCAAGAGACAATAAGATAGCAACAGAAGAGGTAATGCGTGTGGAGATTGGAAATTTATTAGAAAATTTTAAAACTGATATTCTAGGGACACTAACTACACAACTTGATATTTTGCAGGCCAGGCAGAAGCAGATGGAGGTAGAACAGAATTTGGTAATCTTCTGCCCTCGATGCAGAAAAAAAGATAGCCACAAGGAGTGTGCACTGGATACAGTCCAAACATGTGCCATCTGTACAAACGATCATCTTACAGAAAGCTACCCCTCACTTCCTGGATTAAAGGCAGTATATAAGGAAGGAGAGGAAGAACCAGAATCAGCGTACTTGATCAACCAGCGCTGCCAGTGGCAGCAAAGACAATCCAATATGTTTCAGACCCAACCTCTTCTTTTCAGCCTCCACAATATAGCGCTCAACAATATAATATGTGGCAAAATCAGCCCCCACCCGCATTCCCAAATTGGTCACCACCACCGTTTCCTTCTTCAAACCCATGGCTGAATCATCCAAATCAATCTAGTTGGCCGAATTTCCCTTATAATTCACCGTATTGGCAAAATAGCCCATATCCTCTGTAATGGACTCCCCCTACTTCACAAGGTTCATCCTGGCAGACAAACTGGCAAAGACCGATGCAACAGCCAGTAGGAACTATTCCACTCTCTCAACCTACTTTGCCAGCTCTACAACAAAATCCCTAGTCTAATTTGAGACCACAACTCCCAACCCAACCCAACCCCAATCCAAATAACAGACCAGTCCAATCTCTTCAAATCATTGAATCACCAGAAATAGGACCTGATCTGCGGGAGTGTAATGATCTTCAATTACGATCTGGACGTATCATTCAAAATTAGGGGGATAAAATAGTTCATTATGAAGATCAGTTAGTAAGAGAACATCAATTGCAACAAGAGGATGTAAATAATCAACAGTCTCATAATCAAGTAACCACATCCTCTCCTCCATTCCCAGAACAATTAGTCATATCTCGACCTTTACAGTACCCTGACTTTGACATTCTGGGGGAATTACAAAATTTGTACATAAAAATCCCGTTCCTCCAAGCCATTCAAGACATTCCTATATATCCAAAAACTATTAAATAATTGTGCATAAAGAAACCAAGGAGGAATGTAACAACTAATCCAAGAGTCCAAGTAGTCGGTACTTTATCTGATCTCTTATCCGGGAAAGAAACACCCATCAAATATGAAGTCCCAGGAAATCCAATTGTAACTGTTCAAATTTATGGTCAGACCTTGTCTAATGCCTTAGTTGATCTAGGAGCTGCAATCAATATTTTAACAACCACCACCTGTCAAAAGCTCAACATTACATCTGTAGAACCTACCTCTACTTTGTTATAATTAGCTGACCGATCTGTGATTAGACCGAAAGGTACTCTACACGATGTCATGGTCTCTGTAGAATCCTGGGAATATACGACCGATTTCCTGATAATTAATCCAAAAAACTGACTTGATGGACACTCGCTAATCCTAGGAAGGCCTTGGCTTGCCACCGCCGATGCTTACATTGGTTGCCGGCAAGGAAATATGACCATAACTAAAGGACCCGATATTAAGAATTTGGTTTTATACCCTCCAGTGCAGCCAAGTCTCACAATAATTAAAACTAACAAGTATCCTGTATCATACCTTACTGACAACATTAGATCTCCATTGACATTGCAAGAGGCACTTGATTTTAAAGATCAAACAGAGGATGATGCCATTAATAATTTCATCAGTCAAACTGAAGCTGAATCCTGCACACAATGTCACATGATAGAAGCAGCATTTGATAATGAATTAGAGGAAGATCCTCTGAAAGACACACATGATCAAACAATACATGTAACTTCTGTCGCAAATAGTAAAATTGTGGAAATTGAACCGGGAAAAACTTTAAATATCAATGCCAACCTCACACCTGAACAAGAAACTAAACTCATCCATGTATTAAGAAAATATCAACAAGCATTTGCATGGGATTACCCTGATATGAAAGGAATCGACCCACATTTGTGTACACACCACATTTATATAGAAAAAGATGCTAGACATGTCTGTCAACCGCATAGAAGACTCAATCCTCATTTAAAAGATGTGATTAAAGCGGAGCTTCAGAAACTGTTAGATGTTAATTTTATTTATCCTATTTCTGACAGCAAGTGGGTCTCTCCACTTGTGGTTGTACCAAAAAAGAATGGGAAATGGAGAATTTGTGTGGATTACAGGGAACTCAATAAAGCAACACAAAAATACCATTTTCCACTTCCATTTATAGACCAAGTGCTAGATACTTTGGCAAGGAAAAAATTATTTTCCTTCCTGGATGGCTTCAGTGGATACAATCAGATTCAGATTGCCCCTGAAGACCAGGACAAAACAACTTTCACTTGTCCTTAGGGGACATTTGCCTACTGAGTCCTACCATTTGGCCTATGTAATGCTCTTGCCACATTCCAAAGGGCTATCCTTAGCATTTTTGCAGATTTAATAAATGATGGACTTGAAGTGTATATGGATGACTTTACACCCTATGGAGATGATTTTGATCCAGCACTAAATACCCTAGAAAAAGTCCTACAATGCTGTATAGCTACCAGGCTCTGCTTAAGTCACGAAAAATGTTACATGATGATGACTGGAGGACTTATTCTAGGACATTATATTTTAGCAGCCGGCATTCAGGTAGACCCGACCAAAATCCAAATACTTTTGCTTGTTCCCACTCCTACTACTCAAACAGAGGTACGCAACTTTCTTGGATTTTCTGGATATTATAGACGATTTATAGAACATTATTCACATATTGCTGCACCTTTATATGCACTAACTCATAACGTTGATTTTCTTTAGACAGACAAATGTGAACGTGCTTCGAAGGATTTAAAGAAGCTTGTATCTACATCCCCAGTCCTGCGAGGACCAAACTGGGACCTGCCATTTCAAATATCAGCTGATGCCTCAGATACAGCCATTGGCGCAGTCCTTGGGCAGGAAGAAGATAAAAAACCATATGCTATCTATTATATCAGCGAAAATTTATCCCCTGCTAAATTAAATTACATTATTACTTAAAAGGAATTCCTAGCTGTAATACATGCTGTCAATAAATTTAGACATTATATTACAGGCTATCCTGTTATTTTGTATACGGATCGTTCTGCCATAAAATACTCAGCAAATAAGCCTGTCACAAATGCCATAATAACTAGATGGTTGATTTTATTGCAGGAATTCGATATCACAATCAAGGACCGGCCTGGCAAAGAGAACCTTGTAGCCGATTTTCTCTCAAGAATGCCAAAGCCAGTTGATGCAACAGCAGTTGAAGATCAATTCCCGGATGAACATCTGTTTGCTGTTGTTGTTCGAACACCCTGGTATGCCGATGTTGCTAATTACCTTGCAGTAGGGAAACGACCAAAACATTTAACCCTTAATGAGCAAAAACAGATTGTTCAGAAGAGTACTCGATTTTCCTGGATTGGGGGCTATTTGCTTCATACAGGGGCAGCGTTGTTGGGAAAAGTATCCAATACGGAATGACCCTATCCCACTCTAAGGGTGATAGTTCCTTAGCAACAATCAAAGCAAAGCTATAAGAGATTACTTCTTTATGAGATGTAAAAGAGGGGAGAAAGAGATCCACTAACTGATGTCTTCCGCTAATGATTGATCCAATATTCTCTCCTTGCTGCTTGCCCCCAGCTCCTTGCTCTTTCACTGGCCCAGCTACACCAAGATCCTGCAAAATGGCAAGAGAGGGAAACTACAAAAAGCATACATTCATAATTGATTCAAGGATTAGAATAAATCAAATACACAAGTATAACAATACACCATTGAGACACATGCATATAGAAGAACCTCAAATGCTTTATTAATGGAAGAAGTAAGGTTCAGGAAGTGATACAACCATAAGAGGCCCAATCCAGCATCACCTTCCCAGCTGAAAGAAATCTCCTCTTCACCTCCTTCAAAGCAAATCACCCAATAGTTCTAAACTCAAACCAACAGCAATTCTTTACATTCACAAGATTCCAGCCTCCCTAGACCTCATGAGAGAGATCTATATATAGGAGTTTTGGAGAAAGGATGAGTCAGCTTGAGGCTGGCATGAAGATGACTAGTGTCCTCTCTCACTTCAGTTCTTCTTCAGTTCTTGAGTCCACTTGGAGGTTCTTGCTTCCACTTGGAGATCTAGAACCTCTTACTCATCACCAGTCGAATTCCCTGATCCAAGTGTCATTTTGGAAGCTTCCTGGGCATTGACACCTTGAGGAATGACTGTGCCACATGTCCAAACTCGCCCAGCGCAGGTAGCCTTCTTTGCAGTTGACATTCAACGCAGGTAGAGAGTGGAGCAGTTGACATTCAGTGCAGATGCTCAGTGGAGCAGTTGACATGATCGAGAATTGCCTTGTTTTTTAGTGTTTTCAGGTGGAGAACTTTTACTCAGTGCTGTGGTTTGCTGACCTTGTTCCTCTAGGGGTAGGAACAACATGTTTAGGGACTTTGGATCCCTTAGATTATGGACATTTCATGCTTCATGCTGTAAGGCACAAAAATGTCTAGAAAAGTTGCCCCCTAAAGTATGAGGTCGTTTATCAGGTGAAATGCTTGATCGGGAGGATCCGAAGTTCATTCAATCTCTGAGAGGTGACTTGTAATAAGATACAATACAATACATTATTTTTCATACTGCTTTCATGATCTAGCTGAGGCGGGCATTCCCATGCTCAGCTTTATAAATACATTTTTCTGTACATAGAACAAACAATCGTCTGATGGTAGACTGATAATTCTCTGTTGAAATTATCATCCTTTGAGTAGGATGATCATCTGCTGCACATGTCAATGTCTTTATTTCCTGAATATATATCACAGCCCGGATGGATGAAACTAGATCCGGGGTCTTCAAACTCGTCCGATCTTCACTCTAAGTACAAGTCGATCCATGTGAGAATTTCTTGGAGTCGAACATGGAAAGACATCGCTTGATTACCAGTCAATGATGTAAACCGTTAACAAGCGTGAGAGGAATCACCGATAATGATAATGACCCTCAAGGTACTGCAGTAAAATTCACGTGGTGTGAATAAAGGACTTGGCGTTGAAAACCATGCAAAATCTTCTGGTCGAAGGTCATTGATGTATACCTGTCGCCGGAAGTGAGAAACTTGCCATTGAGGCATGCAAGCTTCAAAGTACTGAAGGGGGTGTTCCTAGATCAACTTCTTGGATAATGAGCTAAAGTCGACAAGAAGCGATCCGTCAAAGGAGGGCCTTAATGAATCCCACATCAGTGAAACGGAACGGAGCTAATTATTGTGATGAAGGTGAAAACGATCTGTGAAATATGATTCAGGGTGGCAGTCATGAAAGGATGAAAGATGATGTATGGTAGTGGATGGGACACGGTTGACTCTTTCTAAACAACATCTCTTGAACATATAACGACACTGATGCGATGGATCGGTAGCATTACCCCAAATGTGGATGGTTTGGCGATACCATGGTGATGAGACCGGTGAATGAAACAATCCAACCCGATGTGGTACGAAGGAAAAGTGTCATGTTCAAGAGCGACTTGCTACCATTAAAGCTTTGAGGTTCTCCCAATTTATCCCCAGTCATTTATGACCAGTACCTCTTTATTTTTGTCAAGCTTGAGGAGGATAACATATGCTTGTTCTATAACCTGCCCTTCGGGCAAGCCCATCGCTATGTTTTAACGAGCTTAGCGATAGGGAAACTCGTTCTCGTCTAAAGACAAGTTTGTCGCTATTTAATCATTTTAACGAGTCTAACGACAAGGAAAACTCGGTCCTTTTCATTTTTAGAGAGTCTGAAAAGGTACATAAAGTTAACTCCAAAATTCCTTTTTCGTCATCTAATCCCTTAAGTCCGAAAAAGTGTAAAACAATACAGAAGGGATGAGTTTTCGATAAATTTAATGAGCCGAATAAAACAAGCGCTCGACCTTTTTGTGCAATAATCCCTCAGGTCCAAAAAGATTAAAATCTAGAGGAGGGATAGCTCTTCCGGTCCTTTAACGAGCTGGAAGGCCAAAACTCGGCAATCTTTTCATATTTTACGAGTCAGTTGAAAAGAGCTTAAAGAAGACTCGTCTTTTGAGGAACGAGTGATAAATAGGGATAGCAACTGATTCCAGGTACAGGTTGGAATTTTCCAATCACGCCAGTGTCACAAGGATGGCTAGGTGAAATCACTCTTCGCAGCTGTTCCTCAAAATGGGTAAACAATCATATGGAGGTGAACGATCGGCCAAATGAAAGTGGAGGTGGCAGGTGCAAACACGACCAAGCCTTTTATGGCTGATAAATTTACGATCACAGCGGTTATTTACCGGGATAGGTTCATTTTTTAGATAAAAATGAGCTTAAACTCTGGAGGAAACATTGCTCACTGCTTTTATTTATTTTTTAACGAGCATGAAGACCGCGTTAAAACTGCTCGGATCTTGCGTTTATTTTTTAACGAGCATGAAATTTATGCTAAAACTGCTCGAATTACCAGTCATAAGATAAGAAATGTCCCCTCAAGATTCTATTTTTTATGGAGCTTCATCTCACTAAGCTTTGCTCCGCTCCTTTCTTTATGCAAGTTCAGAAACGGCTAATCCAAAAAACAAATAAATAACCGCTCTTTGCTTGCACTCCAAAAGGTTTGCATGTCCCCAGGTATAAAATACAATTTCAAGGCTGCCCCTCCTCCTTCCCACCTCTGCTTTTCTTTGGGTGTTCACAGCTACTTGTCGTCTTGCTAGTCTAATTTTAACGATACTTGTCTTCTCATTAATTTTAACGGGTCTATACGATACTTGTCTTCTCGTCAGCCCAACTTTCAACAGATTTTTCACAAGATCGCAAGAGAACAGCTACTTGCGACAAGAGAGCAGCTACTTGCGACAAGAGAAGAACACTACTCAAAGACAAAACATTTGTGTTACTGAGGGAGGCTTACCTCTTTCTGGTTACCCAAAGATTGTCTTGTTATTTTTTCAACAAAACACTTCCTCGGCAATGTCTACCGAAATAGACAAGGGTGAATGACTGTTGTCAAACACGTAACTTTGACAAAAGAATCTTATTCTAGAACAACCCCTCTTCCAACCACGGACGGGGTACGGACTAGTCATATTCTCTCGCGAAAATTCTACCTTATACCCAAGGTTTTCTCTGCCCAACGCAGACCAGGATGCATGCCCCCTGGGTTCCAGTCCCATCTTTCCGAATCACTCGCACTCATCGGGAAGAAGGACTGGGGGTGGAGACATTTCTTGATTGAATAGACCATTCAAGGTTGGTATGTGAATATTTGCGATGCGTGATCCCGGAAATGAAAGTTGGTCTACGAGCTTGACCATTCTTCCTTCGTGTGGAAAACACATTACTCTAAAGAGTGAGGAGACTATTGCTCCCATGCAATATATATAGTCTCGTCCAAGGAGTAGGTTATAATCCAAGGGTCCTTGAACGACCATCACGTTCATTTGAACGGCCCTCCCTTTCAATGTAATGGGCACATTGGGGAGGATCCCTAATGGTCGACTGGTTCCTTTATCGAAACCCGAGAGATTTCTTATCTCAGGTAAAAGCGTAGGGGAACCGAGTGCTTTCCAAGCAACAGAGGAAAGGATACTCACAGATGCGCCTTCATCAATGATAGTGCCAGCCATTACCATTCTGTAAATTTGGACTATGATTCTGAATGGTATACTGGCTAGCAACCGGGGTCTGCCTAGTTGGTCCCAATCAAAGGACACAACCAGGTTGCTTGGTGGTGGGACCGAATACACGGTCGGATATGACCCTGATGATGTTCCTTCCTGCGATAAAGGAATGGGCGCATTGCCCTGACGCTCGTCAGAGTCTGTGTTGATGAAAAGAATCTGGATGGTGTCATCCTTATTCTCTTCAGTGAGGGTGTCATTTGAAGATGAATCTTCAGTGACGGTGTCATTTGAAGATGAAACTTCTGAAGGTAGAACCGGGTCAACTGCCGTTTCGACCTTTGGACTTTCGTCCGGTCTGGATTCAGTAGGTTCATTTTCAATGACTGACACTTCAGCTGACCACTTGAGCGGGCCAACTGTATTCTCAACCAACGAAGGACTTGGCACGAGTTTTTTGTATCCAGGAGGAAGTCTCAACGGTGAAACCGGACGATCTTCCAAAACTCTCTTCGCTTCGTCTAAGAAGGGACAACGGTGGATGGCGTGATCGCCTTCACACAGTCTGCAGGGGGATCTTGCTCCCCCTCTTTATCTTGAACCTTCACTTTCGTTGGTTGACGGTAAGCATTCAACATGGCTATCAGAGGTTGATGCTCCCGAATTGTGCAAATGAGGGGACCAGTCCCTTAGTATCCGGGGAATACAGGGACAATCTCTATGGAAGTGGTCTCCTCTACATATGACACATGGCGATTTAGGCCAAGTCTGTGCTGTGTGTGGATTTTTGTCAGATGTCTTTTGCTTGCCCCCAGTCGCCTTAGGCTCCTTCTTCTTCTTCTCTCTCTTCTTCTTCTCCTTCTTCTCCATGGGAGCTTGGCTTTTGCCGGCTCTACCTTGCGAAGATGAAGGATTAGAGGAAGAGTTATAAGAAGTAGAAGGCTGGTGGGCAGCTCTAGACTGATCTAACTGTTGACTCGACTGTTCAGGAACCATGGTGTTCTGAACTACATTGGTTGAGAATAGCCATATTGGCAGGCCAATTGTCAGTCCTGGAAGCGACAATGTGGCCATGTGGGGCGCACCAACTTCTCCCCAAGAGGAGAAAGGACTAGGATTTCCATCATGGGGAATTCCTTGGTTGGTGCGTTCCATGTTCTCAACCTACAGATCAACGCAGGAATAGGAGGTGATTATGTTCCGTTTAAAATAAATTTTATAACGACGCTTTAGACACAACTTGCTTTTTCACTTTTTAAGAGTCCAGAAAAAGCTAAATATGACTCTAGTCTCCTTCGATGTTTTAACGAGCCCGAAGTGACAAATGCTCGGATGGACTTTTTCAGTTATAGAGTTTGAAAAAGGCCAAAAGCAACTGCTCTGGAGATCTAGGCAGAGGGTGTGCCAAACTTTTCGCAAAACCACAGAATACGTTTTACGGTACGGGTGGTCGATCTTCGTGAATGTTGTGTTCACTGCATTGCGATCAGTAGGGCGGTCGACACGGTTTCCTATGGATAAAGGCTTTTTCCTATAGGGGTCTCCCAATATATACGCGACGGTACGTGGGAGCACAAGTCCGTATTGATACTTATCGCTTCACCGTGGAGGAATCATCCAACCACTCAACGGTAAGATATCACGTTTAACGATGCCGGAACACGTCTCTAGCTTAGACCTCTATGTGTTTGCGTTATGTTTCAAAGCGTTGTTATGTAAATTCAATTTATTTTAGGTTGATCTTGTTTAGCAGTTTGCCTTTATGGATCACCACGAGATGTATGGTACAACTCCTAAATGCAGTCTAAAGATGAGAAGCAAGCTTTTTCAATATTTTCAACTTATGAAAATCTTAACTACTGAGGGAAAAGAAAGACATCATCTTTTCACACAGATCATAGAGCACACACTAATGCACTTTTTCCTAAATCAACATGCAAGCTGTCAAAATGCACATGCACAATGCAGGTATTTCTTTTCTCTTTCTTAATGTTGGTGTACTACAAAAAGAAAGCTGTTGTATAACTTTGAATTCAATTTCAAGTGAAAGCAAACAAGCTTTTGTCCAAAATCAAAAGACACCTTAAGATTCACTTGTTTCAACACTAGAAATACATAAATTCAAACCATATGACGAAAGAAAAAGCTCAATCAGCTATGAACAGCAAACAAACTAACTCTTAAGATCAGAACGACACTTATCACAGGTCTAGATCTAAGAGGCCACAGCAAGACTAGTTCACTTTCGTTATGGGAAACTGCAAATGATGTAAGAAATACACAAAGAAAAAATACAATTTCTTTATACAACCGAGGCGGAATAGTGGCAAAGAAAGGTGGTTTCAGATAGGTACATTGACTGATAACAGGCTGCAAAAACAAGGATGAAAACAGGGAAACAGAAAGCAGAGAACCCCAGTTGCTCAAGGCCACACTGGTTCAGCGCAGGTAGAACACTGTCAGTTTGACATTCAGCGCAGGTAGCCCCTTCGTGACCTGCGAAGAAATGCATACTGCCTTCACAGTGGATGCAATGAAGAGAGAAACTGTCGTTTCTCTAGGTTCTGGGTCACAGATTGCTCAAAAATCAACAGTTTTTGGCCAAATCAAAGCTACCAATCAAGTACACACTAAAGGATGATTCAAAGGAGGATGAAAAGCTATCACTAAGAGCTGTTCAGAGTCCTTGTGGATCAGCTTTTCAAATCATAAACATGCCCATAAACTGAGCTAGCGTAGCTGCCCTCTACTTTGCATTTGAAAGATCCAAATGCAGTTCGATTCGGTACTCCCTGTGTTTAGGAAATGAATAGCAAAAACACAAACAACCAACAAGATACGATCCCCAGCGGAGTCGCCAATTTGTTGTTGGGAAAAGTATCCCATACCTATCCCACTCTAAGGGTGATAGTTCCTTAGCAACAATCAAAGCAAAGCTATCAGAGATTACTTCTTTATGAGATGTAAAAGAGGGGAGAAAGAGATCCACTAACTGATGTCTTCCGCTAATGATTGATCCAATCTTCTCTCCTTGTTGCTTGCCCCCAGCTCCTTGCTCTTTCACTGGCCCAACTACACCAAGATCCTGCAAAATGGCAAGAGAGGGAAACTACAAAAAGCATACATTCATAATTGATTCAAGGATTAGAATAAATCAAATACACAAGTATAACAATACACCATTGAGACACATGCATATAGAAGAACCTCAAATGCTTTATTAATGGAAGAGGTAAGGTTCAGGAAGTGATACAACCATAAGAGGCCCAATCCAGCATCACCTTCCCAGCAGAAAGAAATCTCCTCTTCACCTCCTTCAAAGCAAATCACCCAATAGTTCTAAACTCAAACCAACAACAATTCTTTACATTCACAAGATTCCAGCCTCCCTAGACCTCATGAGAGAGATCTATATATAGGAGTTTTGGAGAAAGGATGAGTCATCTTGAGACTGGCATGAAGCTGACTAGTGTCCTCTCTCACTTCAGTTCTTCTTCAGTTCTTGAATCCACTTAGAGGTTCTTGCTTCCACTTGGAGATCTAGAACCTCTTACTCATCACCAGTCGAATTCCCTGATCCAAGTGTCATTTTGGAAGCTTCCTGGGCATTGACACCTTGAGGAATGATTGTGCCACATGTCCAAACTCGACCAGCGCAGGTAGCCTTCTTTGCAGTTGACATTCAATGCAGGTAGACAGTGTAGCAGTTGACATTCAGCGAAGATGCTCAGTGGAGCAGTTGACATGATCCAGAATTGCCTTGTTTTTGAGTGTTTTCAGGTGGAGAACTTTTATTTAGTGTTGTGGTTTGCTGACCTTGTTCCTCTAGGGGTAGGAACAACATGTTTAGGGACTTTGGATCCCTTAGATTATGGACATTTCATGCTTCATGTTGTATGGCACAAAAATGTCTATAACAGGCAGACATGCATATTAGGAGATGTGTTCGAGAAAATGAAATCTTTGACATCCTAAAAGCCTGTCAGGACGGACCATGTGGGGGACACTTCGTTGAGCGTAGAATGGGACACAAAGTATTACAGACCAGATATTACTGGCCCACGATTTTCAGAGATGCAAAGAAATTTGTCCAAGCTTGTGACAGCTTCTAGTGAGCAGGGCATCCTAGTCAAGCTGATGAGATGCCCCTTAAACCTCAGTTAGTCATCGAACCATTTGAGCGATGGGCTCTTCATTTCGTTGGACCCATCAACCTCTCATCAAATCAGAGAACATATATCTTGGTGGCAACAGAATATGTCACCAAGTGGGTTGAAGGAGAAGCATTTCCAAGGGCCACAGAGGACTCTGTTATACAGTTCCTCTTCCATTTATTTGTACGTTATGGCCTTCCAAGGGAAATAATCACAGACGGAGGACCACAATTTTCTGGCCATAAATTAGCAGAAACACTTAATAATTATCATGTCCAGCACAAAATTACTACTGCATATCACCTGCAGGCAAACGGACAAGTAGAAAGCAGCAATAAGATAATAGAATCGATTATAACAAAAACCATTGCCTCACATAGGCGTGACTCGGCTGCCCGACTACCTGAAGCACTTTGGGCCTATAGAACAACATGGAGAAGCACCACTGGTTACTCACCTTATCAATTAGTGTTTGGAAAAAAACCCATCTTTCCTATAGAATTTGAAATCCAAACATTACGAACAACACAGGAAGTCGACTTAGATTTAACTGAGGCACAGATTAATCGACTACAACAGATCAATGAATTAGATGAAATCAAGCTCTCCGCGCTACAAAATACAACATTGATTCAACAGCCGCGAGCTAAATGGCATGATGCCCTTATCAAAAACAATGTCTTTCATGAAGGAGATTGGGCCTTATTATATGACTCTCGGTTTCAGGATTTCCCTGGGAAACTCCAGACTCGTTGGTTAGGACCATACGAAATCCAGAAGGTACATGACAATGGGACCATCACTTTAACTACCATTGACGGGTCTGGATATACCTTCAAAGTGAATGGCCACCGGGTTCGTCTTTATCGTAAGCCACTCACTCGGGAATCCTTTTGCCAACAGCTACGCAGAGACGCTGATATGGAGATCTTAGGGGAGGAAGAGGAATCTTCCTCACCCATAATTCATTAACCAATTCATTTCTTTTCACAATTTTTACATAATCTTTTTCTTCAAACTTGTTGTGCATACATAGATTTCAATTTTTCTGCCGTTCCTAAAACGAATGGCATTTTCATGTTTATGTTGTTCCTTTTCAAAAGGAACAACACTTGTTGATTTTCTGTTGTTCCTTTTCAAAAGGAACAACACTTATTGATTTTCTGTTGTTCCTTTTCAAAAGGAACAACACTTGTTGATTTTCTGCTGATCCTTTTCAAAAGGAACAACACTTGTTGATTTTTCCGCTGTTCCTTTTCAAAAGGAACAACACGTTTTGATTTTTTGCTGCTCCTTTTCAAAAGGAACAACACGTTTTGATTTTCTTTTGTTCCCTTTTAAAAGGAACAGCACGTTTTGATTTTCTGTGATTTTCTGCTGTTCCTTTTCAAAAGGAACAACACGTTTTGATTTTCTGTTGTTCCTTTTCAAAAGGAACAGCACGTTTTGATTTTCTGCTGTTCCTTTTCAAAAGGAACAACACATTTTGATTTTTTGTTGTTCCTTTTCAAAAGGAACAACACATTTTGATTTTCTGTTGTTCCTTTTCAAAAGGAACAACACATTTTGATTTTTGTTGTTCCTTTTTCAAAAGGAATGACATTGCCGTGATTTGCTGTTTCTTTTCCAAAAGGAACGACATTTGCACTTTTTGAACTCATGCTCCTTTATTCATCTAGTATACTTCTTCTCTCTTTGTGACACAACTAACCTCTTGTTGGTCCAAGTAAGGATGCTTCTTGCCCCTATTCTTTCAAAGTCTTTTAGAAACAAGCAATGCACTTATGCAATGAATCCAAATCACAACACACTGAAATTAGGAAATTATAAATCGCTATCTTTATAAGGCTATGTATTGGTAAGAGGACAGAAGGTAGGATGTACTTATATTTTTCTATCATTGTCTTACGAATCTTTCCCTGATTGGTTATCTTTTATCGTGCCATTCTTTTCTTTGATGTTGTTCAGGAATAAGAGAAAAGGGTTTATATCCTCCTATTGAGATGATAAGACTTCTTCCACCATTCCTACTCTTAAGGGGTGTTGAACCACCCTTTGTGGATATATAAGGAATAGTGCTTTATCAAGAAAGACAAAGAAAAAGCAAATGAATTATAAAATGTCAAATGCAGGATAGGGGGTCTCATCAAGAGCCAGCCTACCATGATCATGAGGATGGAAGCGAAGTGGCATTCCCACTATGGCCACCACACTGGGGATATCGTCCAAAAGGTATAGTAAAAGAAAAAAAAAACCTTCGAACAGGAGGTCTCATCACGAGCCGACCTGCCCACTTTTCGCCCCCTCCTCGTGAATGGCATTATGGCTACCTGGTTACCAAGCCAGCATAATGACCTACACTTTGACATCGCATTCCTTAATATGCACACAAAGGCTCATGGTTCGTGGGTGAAATAAACAACTCTGCCAAGGTTATGGACACCTGTCAGCAACAGAGCACTGTTAATGGTATCGAGATCACATTAATTACACCAATAGGTAGGATACTAATAATCTTTTGTTTCTTATACCCTAAGCACTAATCATACATTATCTCCCGACTTATATACCGCATGGACATTTATTACACCAATCATGGCAAAGGAGGTGACAATGACCACTTGAGATTTGGAAAGTATGACAGACGTCCTATCCCTGACCTCACATCATATCACAGCAGCCTCTTACGTAATATGCGATCTAACTCTACGCCTCGATTTCGGCAAACCGTTGTTTTTCTAAACATGGCATATTTTCATATGTTGTTCCTTTATGACTTGGTTATAGATCGGGGTGCCGCTCCTTTCTTTGACGGCTGGGGTAGCCTATCACATTGCGGGGGGGAGGTTCACCTCATGATTCCCCGGGTTATGTGTCAGCTCATTATTCGGGAAAGATAGCATACCAGGAAATGGCACGGTTTAACGGCATGACATTTCTATTTTTTCTATTACAAATTGTTGTTCATAACTCATTTCTGTTGCATACTCTGCATTTTTTCCAAATCCAACGACCGCTACTCTCTCTGTGTTTCAAACAACACAAGCAGCTGCTGTTCCATTGTGAATCCACAGTGAAACCATGTGAGGAAGGGAGGTTCGAAGCGAACCATAAAAGTTGATAGTCTTCACTGCTGCTCGGGAGATCCTGGAAAGAGCAGGGTGGCTGACTTATCCCAGTCGCCTGAAGGAGTCCAATGAAACAGCAGCAATGGAATTTCTGCAGAATCTGTAGGAGGATCACTCCACGGTGCGGGGGAAGCAAATAGCAGTCACCGACGACATAATTGCCAAAGTCTCGGGACTACCAGCCACCGGACCTGTATGGACATTGAGGAAGGAAAGACTCCAGAAGATCATGGAAATTTTCAAGGACGAAGGCCAGAGCTTAACAATTAAACGAAAGGGAGTCCTGCCAGCCACGGTAGGAGAACCCTGGGCAGAAATAGCGAGAACAGTGCAAAGCTACATCACCTGCGAGGGGAGAAAAGACATGGTAAGGCCACGACACCTTAAACTCTTAGCTGTTTTAAAACAGAAATGCTCTGTAAACCTTCCTGCGCTTTTGAATTCCTTACTCCATGACGCCACACGAAGCCTGAAAAAGGCATAGCATGTAGAATCAGTTGTCAGCCACCATGGATTAATCCGATTAATAGTTGCTCATAGTCTCACCCAGCAGCAAAGCAGCTGGAAAGAATTAATTGCAATAATTGAGGGGAGAGCGACAACACCTTCCCCAAAACGTAAACATACTCTAAGCACACCAGAACGTTCGAAAAAACGCAGAGAATTAAGAAAACAGAAACCTATTGCAAGCACATCCGAACGACCAGGAACCCACTAGGAGTCAGCAAAGAGGAAGCATGATACTGTGACACCGGAACAGCCAGAGAAATGCAGAAAATCAGTCCGGTTAGCCCGAATAAGGGGAAGGCTGGAAAAACTCCAAGAAAGCACTAGCCAGCCAGTGGTAATTGAGGATGAACAACCCACACGACCAGAGATAGAAGAAGAGCAAGTTGAAGGAGAAAATGAAGGGGAGGATGAGAAGGCTAAACGATCCGAAGAAGAAAACGATGAAGTAGCCGAGCCCTCTGAGGCAGAAGTTGAACACCCTAAGACAGAAGTCGAGCCCCCTGAGACAGAAGTTGAACATTCTGAGATAGAAGCCGAGAACCCTGAAATGGAAATTGAGCATCCTGAGGTAGAAGATGGACAATCCAGGCAAGAGGAGGAAATGGGACAGCAGGTAGGTAGCCTACCATGGGACCCATTAGGAGAAGAGGAATTGGCCGCAATCTTGGCCAATATGAGTGAGTATGGCCAACCTTCCACTCCACCATACCTCCGCGACAAACCCCAGGAAGAAGATGCACCTCAAAAGCCACATGCAGAAGAGGCAGAGGAAGGAAATCTGCTCGTTCATGATGAAAAAGAAATAGGAGATACTGAAAGGGAACAATCTGTTCCCATGGCACCAAAAGAAATTCCAGAAGAAGTGAGAATAGAAAGCGAAGCCACATAATCAGCTAGGGTTCTTACCCCAGAACAGCCAACACAAAATAGTGAAGAAGTACCTCAGGAGAAAGATCAAGGGATTAGTCACGGCCCAGAACACAGCAAAAAGCCTGTTGTTCCTTCTAACAAAATATTGGAAATTAGAGAATTACGAAAGGAACAACGGAGTTTATTGAGCATAATAGCTCAACCCCACCAGCAGATCAGGATTTTGAAAGCAAGGCAGAGGACAAGGAACACCGCTAGTAAGAAAAAGATGACCAGTGCAGTAAGAAACCGTAGGATAAAACGACGAAGGACTAAAAATCGCTCTGTTGATCAAAACCCTGCCCAAAATCCAACTGTTGTTCCAATTGAAGCTGAAGGCCCAGCTGCTATTCCAAATGAAGCCAAAGGCCCAACTGACATTCCAAATCAAGCTAAAGGCCCAACTGTTATTCCAAATCAAGCTGAAAGTTCAGCTGCTATTACAAATGAAGTTGAGGGACAGACTGATGTTCCATTCGAAAACGAACAACTGCCAGCCGACATTCGTGTTAAAAAAGAAAAAGACAACAAGGAGATTCAAACAGAGACACCAACCTCAGGGGTGATAAGGGTTCTGAACTCAAAGCAACGAAATAAGAAAGTTCAAGTAAAACTCCCGGCCTCCACTGATGCATGGAAAACAGATCCAAAGACAAGGACCCTGCACAAAGGATTGAAAGAGGCTCAGCAGGATATGGAGAGGCTTAGAGAGCAGACAATCCCTCGTGAGAAGTATGAAGAACTCCAACAACAACTACGGAATGTCAATCAATCTAAAAGCCAAGCCTTTGAAGGGTGGCAAAAGGAACATGAGAAAGTTGCAAAGGTAACCTGTAGGTTTGATACAGTTATCAAACAGATGGATACCTGATCCAGGTGGATATTGGTGGCCACCTGCCAAGTCCACCTGGACCCCCACCATTGTCTTTCTCAGCATTTGCAGTTTCCTTAATTGTAGCACAACTTACTATTTTTAGCAGTTTTTCGGGTCCTGAACTTCCGGAGCCGTTTTGAGGCCCTAAACGACGTTTTTTGGGAAATCTGGGGGCAACATGGGTCCATGGAATGGACCGATGTTGCTAGTTCCAACAATGATAGTGCTCGGATAGATCTTTCTAATGAGCTATTGTACACGTCAAACGGAGATCATATGCCAAAGTTACGACCCTGGGAAGTTGATGTACCAATTAACCCCAAACGGGGCCCACAGTTTGGCGTTTCATCTCCTAGGGTTAGGTTTTGGAATGTTAAGGGCTTTCCATTGTTTCTCAACAATAAATAGGCCTTCGAGCCTCATTGTAACACAGTTCAGAGGCATGTAGCCATCACATCTCTTCTCAGAGATAATTTACCATCACCCTAGCTGATTTATTTCCATTTCTGGTTGTAAGCATATTTGAGTATTTTCCATTAATGAAATGAAGTATTATTTCCGCTGCATCTTTGTGTATATGGTTATCTCTGTAATTTGTTGCGTTCCTGTTTAAATCCGGATCAGTGGTATCAGAGCGGTCTACTTTTTCTCTGTTTTTCTTTGGATGTCCCCAACAAGGTAGGGATATAAGGAGTTAGGGCTTGAACTGGTTGAACCTTTGCAAGACCAGCCTCGCAAATCCCGACGACCTCCCATGGAGGACGAGAAGAAAGACGAGGGGGCAGGAGATCCCATCAAAATCTTGCTCGAAGAAGCCCTCGAGCAACAACAGAACGCGATGATGGACAACTTTGCCCAGATCCTTCAGCGGCTACCCAGAAGCAACGCATTGGCTTCCAGCAGCTACTCTGGAAACGCCACACCCTTTAAGGTACACGCTAATTTTGAAATCCCCATATTCGAGGGTCAGATAGATGCAGATGCCGTAGATAAATGGTTAAATCTGTTAGAGGGTTATTTTTCTGTTCATGAATTTTCGAGTCGGGAAAAGATTGTTTTTGCTCTTCTCAAAGCAGCCCCCCACGTCAAGGACTGGTGGGAAACCTACTGCGAGCAGAAGGATGAAAGTATTGGCTCACTGTTTTCAGCCGCACCCACCTGGGATTCATTCCGGGATGCCATCAAGGAGCAGTATTACCCTGTCGGAAGCTATGAGGATGAATACATAAAGTGGACCACGCTGCGGCAGGGAAGGGACCAAGACGTGCCGAAGTTCACCAATCTTTTCCATACCCTTCGCACAAAGTTGGGTATCAAGGATTCAGAGCAACATTTGATACTCAAATACCGTGGCTGCCTGCACAAGTACATCTAGGAAGAAATACAATTCCTAAACATCCCCTCGCTCGGCGCAGCATACCGATATGCCGTCAAGGTCGAGCAGAAGTTTAAACAAAAGAAGCGAGACTTTGGATCTGCGAATCCAAAGCAGGGGAAAGGTGCCCCTAAACCACAGAACAAAGGACAAAGCCAAGGCGGGACAGCCCAAGATAACCAGCCGAAGCTACAAGCAAAGAACAGTGCCGCGAAGCCGAGAAAGGACACTGGAAAATGGTGCGAGTTCCATAAGAGCTCCACTCACAACACAAGTGAGTGTCGGGCCAAGCAGTCACTGGTGGCTGAGCTAAAGGTTTCAGAATCAGATGCATGTTCTGACTCTGAGTCAGAACCCAATAAGGGGTATGAAAAAGGGAAGCAGATCATTGATGCGGATCCCAGCGCCACTGTTGCTACCGTAAAAATCCAGAAAAATGAACCCGAAGATCCAGAAGAGGAGGAGCATCTCTTCCACTCCCAGATGTGGGTAAAGGGCTCCCCGATACAGTTCATTTTTGATAGCGGGAGTCAAAAGAACCTCATTTCGGCGGAGGTCGTGAAGCGGTTGGTCTTACCGACCACAGCACATCCACAACTATACACCATTGGGTGGCTTCACCAAGGACGAGATCTTCGCGTGAGCCAGCAGTGTCACCTTCCATACAACATCAAGCCCTTCACGGATGAGGTATTGTGTGACATTGATCCCCTTGAAGTTTGTGATGTATTACTAGGACAACCATACTTGTGGAAGCGACATGCTGTGTATGAATCAAGGCCCCGTGATGTTATTATTACATTGGGAAATAAGTTGTTCAGGATACCAGAGGTAGCACCACCTGCCGCCATCTCTTTGATTATTGCAAAACAATGCAGTAAGATCATTTCCAAAACCAGAAAATTTGTTTTCCTGATGATATGCCCTCAAGGAAAGAAGAAGACAGTGGCCGTGGCCTCCAAACGGGGTCCCTCTGCACGACAACTACAGATGGACAAGGTTGTGGAGGAGTACGAGGACATCTTCACCTCCCCGGCAGGGGTTCCTCTACACTGTCAAGTCAAGCACTCCATCTATCTGACCCCAGGTGCGCCGCTACCCAATGGACCAATTTGTCGGTGCTCCGTTTTGGAGAACAATGAAATCAAGAGGCAGATTCAGGAGCTCCTGCAAAAAGGTCACATCCGTCCGAGTTCATCGCCCTGTGGGAACCCGATCGTGTTGGTACAGAAGAAGGATGGGACGTGGAGACTCTATATTGACTATCGGGCGCTGAACAAGATCACTGTCCGTCATAGGTACCCGATCCCGCGGATTGATGACCTCCTAGCCCAACTAAAGGGGGCGAAATATTTCAGCAAGATTGATCTGAAGTCAGGATATCACCAGGTACCAATCGAACCCTCCGATGCGTGGAAGACTGCCTTCAAATCCAAGGAGGGCCTCTTCGAATGGTTGGTCATGCCTTTCGGATTGATGAATGCTCCTGCAACCTTTATGAGGCTAATGGATGACATCTTTCGGCCATTCACCAACTCCTTTGTAGTAGTATACTTAGATGACATTCTGATCTTTAGCCAGAGTTGGGAAGAGCACCTCCACCACATCCGATAGGTTCTCCAAACACTGCGGCAACACAAGCTATGTGCCAATTTGGAGAAATGCACTTTTGGCATGACCCAGGTTCAGTATCTGGGATACATCATTGATGAACAAGGGGTGCATCTCGATCCAGCCAAGATCCAAGTCATTCGGGATTGGCCCTCTCCAACCACTCTAACAGAGCTCCGCAGCTTTCTAGGTCTTGCCAACTTCTACCGCAGGTTTTTGTTGGGGTTTTCTCATATTTCTTGGCCCTTGAGTCAAGTCACCAAGGGCGGGGCGAAAGCAAAATTCTTTTGGTCTGAATCTCAATAGAAGGCATTCAGGGAGTTGAAGGATTGCCTCTGCACGGCACCAGTGCTCGCGTTACCAGATTTACAACAACCATTTGAGGTCGAGACAGATGCCTCTGACTATGCTATTGGGGCAGTCCTTACTCAACATGGACATCCAGTGGCATATCACAGTGAAACACTTTCAGACACAGTCCGGAAGTACCCCACTTATGATAAAGATATGTATTCCATTGTACAGGCCTGCCGACAATGGAAGCATTACATTTTGGGGAAGGAAACGGTCATCCACACAGACCACCGACCTCTACAGTGCATACAAACCCAAGGGAAATTGCAGAATGATCGCCATCAGAAGTGGTCTACATACCTGCATTAGTTTCACTTGAATATCAAGTATAAAAAGGGCAGCACCAATAATGTTGCAGATTTCCTCAGTCGGCCACCGATCATGGCGCTAACCACCGTGCTCAACTCTTATGGGCACGAGACTTCTGATTGGCCACTTCTCTACAAAAGCGACCCAGAATTCGACCACACATACCAGACACTCTTGGAGGGTCGACATGTTGCAGATTTTCACCTCCAGGATGCCCTATTATGCCACCTCGGTCACCTTTGTGTTCCTTCAAGCGAGAGTGCCAAGATGATTTGGGAAGCACACTACAGTCAGGCTGCTGGGCATTTCAGGGTCCAGAAAACAGTGGCAGTACTGCAAAATTATTTCTATTGGTCGAATCTTCAACAGGATGTTGGGAAGTACATCCGATCATGTACTGCCTGTGCCATTGCCAAACCGACCATTAAGAAGCACGACCTCTATACCCCGTTGCCTACCCCTAGTCGACCTTGGGAATCCATCTCCATGGATTAGATGTCAGGCCTTCCTTCCACTAAGCATGGAAATGACTGTGTTTTTGTGGTCGTCGACAGGTTCTCGAAGATGGCCATTATGGTGGCCTGCAAGAAGAATATCACAGCAGAAGCCACTGCTAAACTCTTCTTTGAACGAGTGTGGGTGCACTTTGGGATCCCACAGTCTATCATCTCAGATCGAGACAGTCGGTTTCTCAACACATTTTGGTCCAGTCTCTGGTCAATGCTGGACACCAAACTCACGAAGTCCACAGCCTTCCATCCTCAAACTGATGGCCAGACAGAGGTTGTCAACAGGATGATTGTGCACATTCTGCGCATGTATAACTCAAAGCATCCACGCACATGGGACGAGAGCCTCCCCTATGTTCAGCACAGCTACAACTGAGCTCTTCACAGCTCCACTGGCCATAACCCTTTTATGGTGGGTTTGGGATTCCAGCCACTATGCCCCATTGATGTGGCCATGCCACTTGCAGCTACTCACATGAATTCAGCTCATGTCCAGTCCAAAACAGATAAGGCCACCAGCTTCATTGAGCGCATCCAACATATTCACCAGCAGGTCCATGACATTCTTGAGAAATCAAATTGCAAGTACAAGCAGCGACATGATCAACACCGGGTTCCACACAAGTTTTAGGTGGGCGACAAAGTCTGGTTGCATTTGCAAAAGGAATGCCTTACTGGAACCTATCGGAAATTGAGACCACTTCGATATGGTCCTTACACCATTACTAAGGCTATGGGAGACAATGCATTTGAGCTGAGAATTCCCCCATTCCTTGGCCTACACCCAGTGTTCAATGTGGACCGACTTCGGCCATACTTTCCACCATTGCTAGACACATCCGACATTGTAGAACATCTCAAACCCACAGAATTAAATCCAGATTGCATGGAACAAGCTGCAACTAATCGGATCATGGGCACACAGATCAAGAACACTCGCCAACAGAATATCCAACTGTATCGAGTTGTCAAAGCAGGCCAACTCCTTCAGCAGGGCAAGTGGCTCACCAGGGAACAAGTTCAGCAGAAGTTTCCTCATCTCATGGAGGAGCTCAACGCAATGGGGACCATTGCTTCCTAAGGGGGGAGGAATGATCTAGGTGGATATTGGTGGCCACCTGCCAAGTCCACTGGACCCCCACCATTGTCTTTCTCAGCATTTGCAGTTTCCTTAATTGTAGCACAACTTACTATTTTTAGCAGTTTTTTGGGTCCTGAACTTCCGGAGCCGTTTTGAGGCCCTAAACGACGTTTTTTGGGGAATCCCGGGGCAACATGGGTCCATGGAATGGATCAATGTTGCCCGTTCCAACAATGATAGTGCTCGGATAGATCTTTCTAATGAGCTATTGTACACGTCAAATGGAGATCATATGCCAAAGTTACAACCCCGGGAAGTTGATGTACCAATTTACCCCAAACGGGGCCCACAGTTTGGCATTTCATCTCCTAGGGTTAGGTTTTGGAATGTTAAGGGTTTTCCATTGTTTCTTAACAATAAATAGGCCTTCGAGCCTCATTGTAACACAGTTCAGAGGCATGTAGCCATCACATCTCTTCTCAGAGATAAGCTACCATCGCCCTAGCTGGTTTATTTCCATTTCTGGTTGTAAGCATATTTCAGTATTTTCCATTAATGAAATGAAGTATTATTTCCGCTGCATCTTTGTGTATATGGTTATCTCTACAATTTGTTGCATTCCTGTTTAAATCCGGATCAATACCTTGTGTTCTTTATACAATGATGTTTTAGCATGTAGGGCCCCTGCCAAAAACTATGCTTTGTTTTTATTGGAAGGATACTTGCAATTAAAGATAAAGGCTGTTAAAGCAGGTGCCCTGATACAAATTAATATTGTCAATGACTTTATAGATTGTTGTAAACATTATGGAGTGAAGGTCCAGAGATTGCTATGTGAATTCTATTTGCATAACCTCGTGCTAGATCAGGAAACTGAGTTGAACCCTGGTCCTTTTGTTGGGGGCATTCAATTGCAAGCGTTCATCTCATTCGGGGTCAATCAGATTAAATGGCTCAAAGCCTATAACACTTTTCAGAGACAGGAAAATGGTCTAGACCTATGGGTAAGGGCTGAGCCTAGGGACCCAGCACAGCTTTGGAGAGCACATAGAAACCTTATGAGAACTCTGGGTGTCATTGAAACATTAGGACCCATGCACGAGGCACTCATTCAACAAAGTTTAGAATAATTTCTTTCTATCAAAGACCTCGCCATTGATGCAGCCAAATTCTGGTACCGAACCTCTAATCCAAACGTCCAGCTGAGGGAGCCATTTAAGTATGAGAATTTTCAGTTAGCCGCCAATCGTTTGAACCTCTATGGCGAAAGCATCTTGAGGGCAGGGCCATCCTGGTTAGGATATAGATTTCGTAGTCCAATTATCTGGCACCCTGCACCCAGATATCAAGCCCTATATGAGATTCTTGAGGGTCAAACAGGCCAGTTCTTTGACTACCTAGTCACTCACCATGGCTGTAGGCCTCCACATGAGATTCCTTCTAGAGCCTACCCTCTCACTGCTTTGCATGTCAACTACAACGTTTTCATGAGGGCATGAAACACGGTAAGCAGGGGGGTGTGTGGAGTACTAAAAAGGTATGTTTTTAATGATCATTTTAGTGGCTTTTCAGTAGGACTTATGAATCTTTTACATCATGAATAAGGAAAAAAGTAGTGAATTCTGGTAGAATACGTGGAATTAGTATGCAAAGACTTATCTGCTGATAATTGTCATTTTCCTGTGCAGAAAATGGTAGAAACGAGGAGCTGTTGTTCCAAAGAAGAAGATAAGAACAGGGTAACTGCTGTCCCTTTGACGAAGGACCGAGTGCAGACGAGGCAAAGCAAGCTGAAGCAAACCGGTCCGGAAAAGGAGGAAAAGGCACCAGCTCGACGGAAGAGAAAGAAGTGATTAGGGATTAACAGTTTTGTGGATCCCTCAGGATCTTCGATCCTGAGGGATCGCTGCTTTATTTATCTTATCATTTAGACATCTCAGCCGTTATACTTATATAAAGGGACGACACTGTTAGTCTGGAGAGAGACTTTTTATGTAACTTTTTGTTAAGACTTAACTTTGATCATCAAGTCTCGTTGAACTTGGCTCATTGTATTTTCTGTTTTATGCATTAATATAAACTTGGTGATTATCTCATCTTCACGTCTAGATTAGCTTAAAGCGGTGTACCCTTGGGGCTAAGGGCCCGGCCTCGGAGGACACTTGCTTGTGTATCACTACGATTTGATTTCTGCGTGGTTTGCTTATCATCACTAGTTGGTAATCTGATATGCTTTATAAGTTACATTACATGCTCTACTAAGATTCGTTCATTAATGTTCTTCCCATTAACTCTGCATTATATTATCAATACTTTTGGAGTGGATGAAATCTTATTAGATTCAATAGTATTATCCTTGTGTTATGAAGCTTCTATGTTAAGTATGTGTGTTAAGGTAATTATCTGAAAGGTGTGTTCTTTATGATTCAAAATTCATGTTGTTCCATTTGGAAACACAGTTATAATTCCTGTTGATGATTGGGATTAAATTCATATTACTTACTTAGAATCTTATGTGTGTATGACTTTCACATTTTGTTCCATAATTGAGATTTATTGCTATTCCTTTAGTGGATTGCGTGATTTTCTTGGAGAATGAAAGATTGGAGTTTTGATTACGATAAGAGATTTTGAGTTGATAGTATAAAGTTTGATTGTTACTCGCGAGGTTTAGTTATAGTGATTGCTGTTCCATTTTAAGCATTGTTATTCCTTTCTCGATTTACTGTTTAATTTCCTATTTGTCGTTCCATTTCTATCTGCTGTTTCAATTACTCGCATTTGGTGTGAGAGACGATCTGTGGCTGTAGTGGGCCTCTGGATTTACTGCCCTGCTCCCAGACCCGTGATCCATGCTCTAGCTTCCATTTCCATCAGTTTCCAAAGAGATGGACTACTACTGTCAGACCCTTGACTAATACTTTGAGAGTGTGTGTTTTAGTCATTTGAAGGAACTTAGTTATAGACAAGCATTAGTTTACTCTTGTATTTTGTAGGACGCTGTACTACTTGCATTACTCTGACAAATAGCCTCGGATTGAGTTACTCTTTGAAATAACCAAACGTTCCCGGATTGACATATTAATGTGAGGTAATTAGAGGTGAAAGAGACCCTTTTTATAGCTCTAGAGAAACATCAAAAGAAGAGGATATACACCAGGAACCAACCCTAGAGAAGAAATAAATGAATCCAACCATATCTTGTACTGCATTGGTAGGAATTATGACTCCTCAAACTCTCAAGATAAAAGGAAATATCAAGAAGAAGAAGGTTGAGGCAGTGAAATATCAGTAAGAAAAGGATCAAGAAACATAAAAAAAAATGATACTCACCAAAAACCAACCCTAGAGAAAGAAGAAATGAATTTGACCATATATTGTAATTCATTGGTAGGAATTACCACTCCTCAAAATCTCAAGATAGAAGGATATATCAAAAAGAAAAAGGTTCAAGCAATGAAATATCACATCGAGAATAAACAACAAGTTCTCCAACTTTTAAAGGATAACCTCACTTTGGCGTAGAATCGAATGAATCAACAGGCAGATCAATATCGCAGTGAAAGAATTTTTGATGTAGGTGACTGGGCATTTCTACGACTACAACCATACGGAAAAATGTCCCTCAAGCAAGCTAAGAAGGATAATAAATTATCACAAACGTATATTATGGTTCATACAAAGTGTTACAAAAGTGGTACTATGGCATACAAATTGGAGCTTCCTGCATTTTCCCGAGTGCCCCTAGTTTTCCATGTTTTATGCTTAAAGAAGGTTATAAGTGACAAGCTCTCAGTTCAAACAATATTGTTGGAACTTGACGAGGAATAAAAAATCATATTGGAACCTGAAGCAGTCATGGAAGCAAGTACCTGACATCTACAAAATTGATTAATTTTAGAGCATCACATCAAGTGGAAGAACTTACCCGCTGAAGATTCCACATGGGAGGACGAGAAGTTTATAGAGAAGCATCCAAAACTACTCAAGTGTTGAGGAAAACACTTTTTGAAGGAGAGGGGCATGTTAGGTCCCTATACTACTAGTGTAACCTCTTATTGTTATTAGTGCAACCCCCTTATTATATTGTTGTGCTCATGCGGTCCCCATATTGTTATTATTTTGCCCCATAGAAGCCCACTACCGTTATTGTTGTGCCCTTACATTATTATTGTTATATCGGATCTGATTATATTATGACACCTTAGAATCCTATATATAGAAAGGAGGTCTTATCATTTGTATCATCCAATAATTTTTCATTTGTGTAATCTAAAGGAGGTTGGCCCCTCGAAGAGGCTGATTTCTAAGGCGTTAATCTTTCTTTTCTATCTTTTGTGAGCTGGTTTCATAACATGATTACCTTTCCTTTCCATTTCCACAGAGATATATATGTCAGGAGCCTCGTGATAGGCTCGCCCTCATCACAGTCTAGATTCTCAATTCCATCGCAAAGTTTTTCTGCTTCCAAATCAATGGGTTCCTCCAGCTACTTTTCCTTGTCCTTTCATTCTTTCTGTCAAACCTTCGGGTTCTTCCTCAGTGACTAACTCACCGATACAGGTTGTGGTTTCTTATGCTTCTCCTTAGTAACCGATTGCGTCGGCTTAGGCGACCTCGGTGCCATAGGCAAGGATGGCATAGCTTCCATTGACACAACTTCAAGGGTCTATGCTTGAGAGACAACGACTTTAGAACATACTGGAGAATTTTTTTTTCAAAGATAAGCTTCCACCTATACTCAGGAAGTTTCGTAAATTTCAGGCTTGTAATGAAGTCCTCCCAAGTCTCTCAATTCATAGAGAGAAAACAAGAGGGCTTATACCAACCTGTCAAAAAGCAAAGTGTTCTTTGGCAGACCAACATGCCAAATTTATAGGCGATTTTGAATTCAAATCTGATTGTTCAATCCATTTTTTTATCATAAATGCCTCTTTGATGATAGATCTCCAAATATTTTCGCCATAAATGTCACCTACCAGCACCTCCTAATGGCTTTTTTGCTATCCAATCATGAACAGTGACTTCAACGGCTACTTTTGGACCCGGTTGCGGGGCACCACCCCTCATGGCACAACTCGTCCATTGCAGCTTCATTTGTCACAACTTCTTCTAGCATAGCTTCTTTTGGCACAACTTCTTCTATCATACATATTACATCCATCATGTAGCACCCTGACTACATTTTACTCTTTCTCAGGCAATGTAGTTTATAGTATCATTCTCTTTTTTAGCTACTTGGAGTGCTAAGACTATCCTGCTATGATATAGTCATTGCGAAGGAGTAGGACCCCCTGTATAAAACTTCAATCGACTTCCATTCGCCCTTCCAAGGAACAATTCACCATTCAAATTCGCGAGTGGAACTATGCCACCATCTGCGATTTCCTTGACTACACATGGTCCCAACCAACGCATTTGAAATTTACCCAGAAACATTGGGAACTTACTATCATAGAGCAGGACCAAATCATTCACCTTAAAGGTGTGCGAATTAATATTCATATGATGCCAAGCCTTCTCACGTTCCTTTTGTATTTTCTAGTGAAACCGTACAAGAAATCACTCTTCTTCCAACTCCATCAACTGCGTGAACTATTCCTCCAAGGTCTCGCAATCCGTCATCTTTGTCAAATCCACAATGCACAAGCTTGGAAAAATACATTCCATAGGAATCACCACCTCAATCCCATAGAATAGTCTAAATGGAGTTTGGCTTGTTAAGTTCTTACATGTCATCTTGTATGTCCATAGAACTATTGGTATGCACACACCCCAACCATTTCTCGTTGCGTTACAAACCTTTGTCAACGAATTCTCGAGAATCTTATTGAATGCTTCCACTGTACCATTGTCTTGGGGATGATAGGGTGTACACTTCTAATGGTACACCTGGAATTATTTGAGCATCACGCTGATTGTTTCATTCAAGAAATGCATACCCCTATCACTCATCAATACCTTAGGGCACCTAAACCATGTTAAGACATATTTAAAAAGGAACTTTGCAGTGGTATCATCAGCACAATCCTTCACTAACTATGCTTTTGCCCATTTGGTTAAGTACTTTGTCTCATTAATAATGTACCATGCACCTGTCTTCCTTCTTGGTGGTTGTATCAAACCTACAAAGTTAACTTCCCATTTATCAAATACTTGTAATGAAACTTGTCAGTTTAAGGGTGGTTCATCTCTTCGCGAAGGCTTCCCCATCCTTTGAAAAGTATCACATGCTTTACAAAACGCCTTAGTGTCCTTATGCACCGTCGGCCACCATAATCCTGTGCACAAAGTCTTCTGCGCAATTTCTCTACCTGCATAATGTCCTCCCGCCATGCCTCCATGTGATTCAGTGAGGATACTAGCACTCTCAAAGTCAGAAACATATTGATGCAGTATTTCATCTGATCCCATCTTATAGAAATGCCCCACTATCATAGAACAATTAGCAGTGCAGACCACCAATTCCTTCTTCTATTGAGTAGAATATCCTTCGGAGGTGTTCGAGTAGTTAGAAACTAAATTATATCTGCAAAATGATCATCAACAATGCACACAACGAAGAGTTGTGCATTTGACAATCCTTCATCTATATTAGCTGGTTCTTCACCTGTCTTGATTCAACTTAGGTGATCTAGTCCCACATTCAACCATCTGGGATTCACAATCACTTCAAAATCATATTCATGAAACAGAAACAACCATCTATAGATTTTCCCCACAACACCGGCTTATTGATAAGGTATTTGAGAGAGGAGTGACATGTGTACATTTTGAAATGTGCACCCAACAAATAATTGCGAAAATTCTATAGCACTTATACCATCGCCATGCCTTCGTACTCTATAGTGGAATAATTCTTTTCATATTTTGGCATTTTCCTACTTGCAAAGGCTATTGGGTAATCAATATCACCCTCATATGGCTAAGTCAATACCACACCCAATGCAATACATGAGGCATATACATGCACATGGAATTATGCTTCCAATCCATAAATACTAAGGTGGGTACAGTCACCATATTTTCCTTTAACACATGAAGACTTTGTTTACACTGCTCATCCAAAAATAAACTCGCATCCTTCTTTAACAATTTCTCCAATGACACAGTTATGTGGGCATAAGACTTGATAAAATTCCTATAGTATTCTATATGGCCCAATGTTGCGCGCAAGTACTTAACATTCTTGGGAGATTCTAAATTCACAATCACTACTATCTCCGTAGGGTCCACCATCAATCCCTACTTGCATATTGCATGGCCTAGCAAAATTCCAAAAGGAACACAAAATATACATTTCTTCAAGTTCAACGCAATCTGGTATCTGCGACATGTATCCAACATGAGGCACAGACTTGCAACATGGTGTTTTACCAATCCAAACAAAGTCTAGTCATCAAAATATACCTCCAAAGAATTTATGAATAAACTCCTTGAATGTCGTGACTACTACCCTCGAGAATATTGTGGATGTGTTATTCAATCTGAATGGCATTACTGTATAATGAAAGCAACCCCACTCCATCACAAATATGTTGTTTTGTTGCAATCCTCTAACGTGATATTGATCTAATGGTATCCTCAGAACCCATCAGTGAATGAATAAGCCTCCTATCCTCCAACATTCTCTAACACTTCATCTGTAAATGGTGTTGGAAACGGATCTTGTACACATGCGTCATTCAACTTTCTTATATCTATGCATATCAAAATTTTTCCTTGTTGTTTCTTCTCCTAAACCACTATGGGGCTCACCCAATGGTACACTCGCTCAATGATGTCAGCCTCTAGCATCTTATCAAGCTCTTTTTGTACCTTTTCTTTATACTTTGGATTGAGCCAATAAGGGCTTCGCATAAGGTTACAAAGTAATTTTCAAAATACCCAAATCTCCTATAATATCCTTCAAATCCAAAAAATTTGTTGGGAATAGATCTTGGTATCCATGCAGCAGTTTGGTTACCTTATTGACTATATCTTCGTCCCAATAATATCTTATCTTCGCGAATGTAGGCTCTACGCTAGATCCAATATTTACTTGCTAGGTTTTTAGCGGCTCTGTTACATTAGGGTTCTCTGTTTGAGGTCCCTCAGCTTCGCGATGTCCCTTTGATTCTGGAATGTTAATATTTTACGGATCTTCTTCTTCCTCCTTAGTAGTCACATTATAAAATTCCAGCACATGGTGCAGCTAAGTAATCCAATCTGGCTGAGTCCATTCTACTGGTTCCTTACGCATCCTTACGATAGCAGATTTGATCTCCTGAAGCGCTTCATCAATGCATTCAAACACATACTCAAAGATGAACGTCAGTAAAAAACTTTTTCTTAAGAAGTCACATTCATTTGTCCCATGGAAAAACTCTGTTTCCAAATACCAGTTCATTGGGATTGTATCTAAGGTATGATAGAAGATGTGCACCCATTCTGGTTGTGGCTCCATTCACAAGCTATAGTCCACCTCAGCAAATTCTTGCAAGGATCATCCCTCCCACTATTCTTCTCAGTCATACTGGTATTAGCATATCCAAACCTTAATTTCATCATCCTTATATATACCTTCCAACTAACAAATTTCTCTTTGTGCATACCCCACCAATGGGCAGGTGTAGCGAGTAGTGCCAATTCAAGCACTTGGAAGCAATGTTATTTGTAAACTTCCTTTTCAAATTCATCCAAAGAAAGATCAACATCGGTCAAACAATCATAATGTGGAAGCTTTCTTACCTCAGTTGAGACACACCGCTATGATTTTGTCATCATATTGCAACACAACATAGATACTTCATGCAACTGATTCTACTAGTGTTCGAGCTCTTCATCTAAATATGAGGTGTGGGATTTGTCTCTATCCCATGCAATCCATCCATCTGCAGTGGGATTGATCCAATCTTCATCTCACGTTGTGATCTTGTATACCTGATCTAGATCATCATGATCCTCCACAATGTTAGGATATTCTGACACATAGGAAATAGTTAAGTATAACCTGGTCTAGTGTAGAGTTAGGTAAAGTGTGTTTCTTTACTATGTACTTTTGTAACTTACAGTCCGACGGTCACGATATGTAGTGATCCAACGGTTCATTCTCTCCTCGGTATTACTGACACTTGATCTGTTTCTTAACACCAGATTGGTCCATGATCTCTACTTAAAGAGCATGGAGAGTCATTTGTAGGGTAACCATTCATGAGATAAGCTTATGTAAATTTTCATTCTTTTATTAATAAATTGCCTGAATTGGTCACATTGGCTCAAGCGTGGACTGTTTCCCTCCTTGAGGGTTTTAACCACATCAAAAATACTGGTGTATTGATCTGTGATCTGTTTGTGAGTGGTGTCCTGTGGTGTTATGTCTGAGGAACTTACCCCGTAAATTCCTACATGATATTAAAGCCTGGACCCAGGTTTGATTCCCCCAAGTTGCATTTGTGCGGGGTGTTGGAAGAATCATCACACCTCTATAGAATTTGTAATTTCCACCCTGGGGGTCGTAGTTACTAGTTTGGAAAGTTTACCAACACCTGCAGGTTTTGGTTTAATGAAAAACATCCACATGGTATTAAAGCTATTTGAGGGCCGCATCTATTCGTGATCCAAATCTGAAGCCAGTAGAACTACATTCGACTGTCGTTTCCTAGATCTACTGTTTCTGACTGTTTTCGGGCTGAGAGGACTGCTCTATTGTGTTAGGATCATCTATTCCAGTGAGGAACCCCTTTTCTTTCACATGAAAAGGTTATCAGTAGTCCTAGCTACATCATTTTTAAGATCTAGAGGTATATAATGTTTAGTTGTAGTTTCTAGTTATTTTCTCTCTGTTTATTTCGTTTTATTTATCTCTTTGTTTTTTATTACCAGATCTATACCTTTCATTTCTCTGTATGCTCTTTGCCTCCGACTCTGTGTGATTTGAGCAAATCAGAAACAAAAAAGAGTTTTTTTTTCTCATGCGTATGCTCTTTTTTTTCGTGCCTTAGTGTGATCTCGAAAAAACAGAAACATTGAGGAAAATTGTTAGTTTCCAGGTAAAGCTAACTTCAAACCATAAGGTTTGTTTGTTTGTTTTTTTTGTATGTCCATTTTGGGTTTTGTGGTTTTTGTTTTGTAGGCAAAAAAAAAATTCTTTCTCAAGTAATCACACACCCCAAAGCTTTGGTGATTTAAAAAAAAAAAAAAAAAAAACCCTTCCTCTTTTCCAAAAATTACTAACCTTTTAAACTAGCTCACTTGGTCCAAAGTTACTTTATGAGAATAAAGGCCTTGAGTTCAAGCCTTTCTCTTTGTTGAGCTAATTAGATGAAGTTTGGAAAGGGGGCAGATTTTTGAAAATATAACATTATCATTCATTTCCGCACATTCTGCACTTCGTTGGCATCTTCAACATATTTTCTTCAAAAAGCCATAACTTCTTCATCTGGAAGTAGTTTTTTTGGAACAGTCTAATTTTTCAAGATCTTTCCATTGAAACACTTAGTTTTAGCATCTATAGCTTTAGCTTCTATTAAAATGGAAAGTACATTCCAAGTTATTCTTGACAACACCAACTGCTTCCAATGGCGGTCCTACATTGTGGATTTACTTAGAAGTAAAGGTCTTTACAGAATAGCCTCAGGCCAAGAAACCAAAACGAAAGATGAAGATAAGGCAGCCAAATTGGAAAATAGAAAAGATCAAGCACGTGGGTTGATAGGGATGGCCATTTCTCCAGACCTTAGATTCCATATCGTAGAACTTGATACTCCTAATGAAGCAATGAAACATATCACTAAACTTTTTGGAATTAAAAATAAACTTAGAGCCCATCAACTCAAAAATGAGTTTCTTACAGTGGACCCCAATAATTTTTCTTCCATTGAAGATTTTTTGTCCAAGTTCAAGACCCTTATACTTCTCTTGGAAGGTGCTAAGGTTAAGAAAGAAGATGGTAACCTTATATATTCCATTCTTACTAAGTTGGGACCAATCTACTCTGTGTTTGTTTCCACCTTCCATTCTATAAGAGAAGCCTTCATTTCTCAAGGACAAGACTACAAGTCCCCTTACTTTGATTCCTTTTGTGATTCTTTAATAAGAGAACAAGAAAAAATCTTACACCTTGGTCTTCGTAATATTGGAAACTCTTCTAAGAAAGCCTTAGTCACCCAGCAACAACCAAATTCAAAGAATCCTAAGAATTCGTATCCTAAAAAGAATGGTCCTAAACCAAACAAGGGTCCTAAGCAATTTCAGCCTCAAAATGAAAAATCATTTCAACAAAATGATAAGGCAAATAAAAACAAAGGGAAGAATACTGATAGAAATTGCCACTTTTATAATCGAGATGGCCACTTAGAATCCAAATTCTTTAAGAAGATGGAAGCCTTCAAAGCATCAATGAAGAAGCATAACATCCATTTGGAGCACTCTTCAACTTCAACTTCATCTTCAGGAATAACACTTTCTGCATGTGGTTTTCAAACATCTCAATCTGGATATGCACTAAATGTATCTTCTTCTTCTAATTCTCATGAGTGCCTCATTGATTCTGGAGCTTCTTATCACATCGCCGAAAACAAAGCCATGTTTTCTTCTTTAAATGATTGTAACACCAAAAATATATATGTTGGTGATGATAGATCTCTTAGTGTTATAGGGATTGGAATTGTTCATATAGACAATGGTCAATTTAATGATGTATTATGTGTTCCAACCTCATCCTGCAACCTTTTATATGTATATGAGATAACTCATTTAGGTGAAGGTAAAATCATTGAATTTTCACCTCACAATGTTGTAATTAAGGACCTAAGAGATCCTAGAAAGATTTCAACTACTCGCATTGCTGATGATTCTACAAGGTTGTATAAGTTTAACAACTTTGGGTCACCAAATCTTCCCTCGGTATTAGTTTCTCATAATGATGAAGTGAGAAAACTTTGGCATGAGTGATTTGGTCACTTAAAATATCACTCCCTTCAGAGTCTATGTAAAGAAAAGATGGTGATAGGTCTTCCAATGGTATCTTGCAGAGATGGTGTTTGTTCTGAATGTGTACTCAGAAAACATCATCCAAATAGTTTTGAAAAATGTGCCTCTTGGCACGCCTCAGCCCCTTTATAGCTTGTGCATGGTGATTTATGTAGTCCGCTTCTAGTTGTTTCATTCTATGGCTACAAGTATTTCTTAACTTTCATTGATGATTTCTCCAGACGCACTTGGGTATACTTCTTAAAACTCAAGAGTGAAGTATTTACCATGTTCTTGGCCTTTAAGGCCTTTGTTGAAAAGCAATCTGGCCATCAAATTCTTAAGCTAAGATCTGATAATGGCTGAGAATATGTTAACAACAAATTCATCAACTTTTGCAGTGAGAATGGAATTCAAATGCGACATAATGTTCCATATACTCCACAACAAAATGGTGTAGTTGAAAGGAAGAATCGCACCTTAAAGGAAATGGCTAATTGTATGCTTCAATCTAAAGGACTTAGTCTTAATTTTTGGGCAAAAGCAATTAACTGCGTAAATTACATAATAAATCACATTCTTACTAAGGTTTTAAAGAATATCACTCTAGAAGAAGCATGTAGCTCAATTAAACTAGATGTATGTCACTTTCGTGTTTTTGGAAGTGAAGCATGGGCTCATACTCCAGATGATAAACATAAAGCTTTAGAAACTATGTGTGAAAAATGTATTTTTGTTGGATATTCTAAAGATGTCAAAGGATATAGACATATTCCACTTAAGTCCAAAAATGTTATCATTAGAAGAGATGTAAATTTTGCTGAAAATATATCGGCCTACGAGCCTAGTTCGACGGATGTGCCACCTCTCTCTATCTCTTCTACTTTTGAAAATATTTCTTCATTAGATGATGAAAGCGAGGATGATAATCCTCCCCCACATTCTTAGGATCGTCCATCAACTCCTCAACTCCCAAAATGGGTCTGTGCTACTCGGGATGCAGCAGGTGCTCTTGCCAATGATCCTACAGATCAACAACGTACACGTTCTCAGTTCGATAGAGCCTCTTCTTTCCTGGCTCAAGCTTCAGCTAATTATGATCCCGACACCTTTGTAGAAGCTTCAGGCCATCCAGATTGGGATGTAGCTATGAATGAAGAATATCGTTCATTATTGGCAAATGATACTTGGGATCTTGTTCCTCTACCAAAGGGATGAAACTTATTAGACGCAAATGGGTTTATAGAACCAAGTATGGACTAGATGGAAAAGTTGATAAACATAAATATTGTCTTGTTGCTAAGGGTTTTTCACAAGTATAAGGCATTGACTATACTGAAACCTTATCCCCTGTTTCCAAAATGAACTCTATTTGCCTTGTTCTTTCCCTTGTTGCCCCTTTCAAATGGGAATTCCATCAAATGGATGTTAAATCTTCCTTCTTGCATGGGGACTTGCATGAAGGAATCTATATGGAGCAACCTACTAGATTTATACAAACAGACTCCAGCCTTGTATGTCATCTTAAGAAATCATTTTATGGTCTCAGGCAAGCCCCTTGAGCTTGGCATGCCAAAATGGATAGCTTTCTTTTAGAAACTAGCTTTTCTAGGTGTCATTCTGACAAAACTATCTACACCAGGAAAGTGGGCAAGTCCCTTATCATTCTTGTTCTTTATGTTGATGATCTTATCCTTACTAGTAGTGATCCCAACCTTATCAACCATGTGAAGTCTAGCCTTAAGAGGAATTTTGAAATGATAGACTTAGGACACTTGCATTATTTTCTTGGTCTTCAAGTCTTGAAATCCAAGGAAGGTATTTCTGTTTCCCAGTCCATGTATGCCTGTGACCTTCTACACCACTTTCACATGGAAGACTGTAAGCTAGACCCTTATCCCTTTCAGTTTGGAGCCAAACTTTTAGTCACTTGTACTTCACCTGAAGTTAATGCTACCTTATACCGTCAACTTGTAGGAAACTTTTGTATCTGACCCATACTCGTCCTGACCTTTCCTTTGTTGTTGGCCTTATTGCTTGGTTTATGAAAGACCCACATGAAATTCATTTGAAAGAAGCTAAAAGAATACTCCATTATGTTTGAAGTACAGTTCAGTTTGGGATTCATTACAATGCTGTAGCATATCCTCTATTGGTTGGTTTCACTGATTCCGATTGGACCGTCTGGTGACCGTGATGATCGGAAGTCGACTACATGTTATGTGTTCACTCTTGGTTCAGGACCTACTACATGGGCTTGCAAGAAACAAAGTGCCATTTCTCTTTCTTCAGTAGAAGCAGAGTATCGTGGTCCCATAGAAGCTAGTAAGGAAGCCCTGTGGCTTCGTCAGATCCTATCAGAGTTTGGCTTTCAGCAGTAGCATCCCACTACACTTTGGTGTGATAATCAAAGTGCCATTCAGCTATGTAAAGATCCAGGCCAACATTAGCGCAGAAAAAACATCGAACTGCACATGCACTTCATTAGAAAGCTCATTCATGACCATGTTCTTGAAGTGAAATATTGTTCAACAGATGATCAAGTTGCAGACATCTTTACAAAGGCTCTCATAGAGGCGGAGTTTATTAAAATTCGATTTATGGTTGGAGTTAAGGAAGCTATCACCAAGGGGGGATAGGCTCTAATGCCTCTTTCCTTCTCCTATGGTGTCATATTTGTACATCCTTCAATCCTATCCCAAGTTGTTCTTACGGGGGGATGTTAGGATATTCTGACACGTAGGAAATAGTTAAGTATAACTTGGTCTAGTGTAGAGTTAGGTAAAGTGTGTTTCTTTACTATGTAATTTTGTAACTTACAATCTGATGGTCGTAATATGTAGTAATCTAATGGTTCATTCTCTCCTCAGTATTACCGACAGTTGATGTGTAACACCCAATTGGTCCATGATCTCTATTTAAAGAGCATGGAGAGTCATTTGTAGGGTAACCGTTCATGAGAGAAGCTTATGTAAATTTTCATTATTTTATTAATAAATTGCTTGAAGTGGCCACGTTGGCTCAGGTCATGGACTGCTTCCCTCTTTGAGGGCTTTAACCACGTCAACAATACTGGTGTATTGATCTATGATCTGTTTGTGAGCGGTGTCCTTTAGTGTTTACTCTGAGGAAATTACCCTATAAATTCCTACATAAAAAGTTGTGAAAATGTTCAGTATAACATGCTCCTTCTCTAGGGTCCAGTGGCACAATAACCCTGAGTGCCTTTCTCTCAAATGTCATCTTTTTCAATTTCAGATTAATCGCCACATCCATATCAAAGGCCAAGTTGATTTTGAGTAGTGCAGGATACAGATTATTGTCGTCTACTATTTCTATTACTTCAAAATCATCTAGTGCACTTTCTCCCTCAATGTCTACTGTCACACCATATAAGTGCCCTATCAGAATAATATTTTGATGATTGGACATGTGTAGTTGTATAGGAAACCATTGCAGCTCGGGTCTCTCCATTCTTTCCCATGTCTGCCTCAGTAGCACGTTTGCATCAGAACCCAAATCCGAGATGACTTGGTCTATTTCATATTCTCCTATCTGTGCGGTTAGCCTCATCTCACACCTTTTCCTCTTCTTATGCTTATCAAGTTTCTTCATAGCACGCTATTCTGAAGGAACCTTAATCTTATCCCCACACTTGTCAACTAGTTCTTGGATCCATTCTACTACCTTTTTATCACGCAATAACTTCATACAGGTCTTCAGGAAAGTAGCGAACATCGATGGATATACATCTTGTACTTCATTGTTCCCAACTGATTTCTCTTGACTCCTAGACGTAGAAGCTTCAACAAAATTCTTTTTAGACTCCATAAAACTTTCTTTAGCTCACTTGAGGTCAAATCTGACTTCCTTTTCAGAAACCTTGCGTACCAATACCTCAACCTCTTGTTGTTTTCCCTTATCTTCGCCAGTGTCCATACCACTGCACACTACTATATTAACAATGTGATCTTCTTCACATAGTTCCACCCTCGGCACACTACTATATTAACATTGTGATCTTCTTCACATAGTTCCACCCTCATCATCTGGATATTCTGCGTAGGTTGCTGGGGTTGTGTCTTCTTTTCTTTCATCTTTGCTATAAGGATTAGGATATATTCGATCACATGGTCGAACTGTCTAAAATATTGACACGATGGACATGTAGGGTTCTAGAAGTTTGCGCGAAATGTCCAACTTCACCACAATTATAACAAATAACTTTTTTATGACCTCTTCCATCCCCTCCTCCTCTTCCTCGTCCACGACCTTGGAATCCTCCGCATGCTACACCTATGCCCTGATATTAAGGTTGAGTTTCTGTCTTTATTAGGTAAGAAAGGGTTCAATCCATCACGATTCCATAACTTCGATAATCGTGCTCATCATGGCTTACAGACTTGCAAAAATTACAAAACAATTGTTGAGGGGTCTATACAAACTTCTGTAGTAGATGACAATTTTCCGTTGCACGCTTTCTTATAACTTGACATATAGCACACCATGGCACTACTCCTATGCTCGACCTAGCAACATTGTCTGCTTTCAAGGGAATAGGCCCTCCCCCAATGAGATAATTCTGATAAACCAGGAAATGGTCCTTATCGTGCCCATGGTCGTTACATTTCAAGCACCAAAATTCAACGCACACCTCAGGTTGGGCTTCCTTTCCTTTCTTCAGGCTCTGCAATTCCAAGTGCGGGCTTTCTAGTTGAGAGTGAATATGTTGTACTCTAATGTTTATATCCTATATTGGTGAGGCTTCCAACCTCATCATGATTTCTACAACTGCTACTTAGGTGGATATCTTCTACTGCGACATTGAAAATCTTAAGTGCGGTAAGAGTGACATGATATACTTGTGTCGATGATGGGAATCTGTAATCACCATATTGTCTTACTTGATCAGGCATTTCAACCTCTAATCAATATCCCAGGGTGACTCAGTTATGTCTTTTAGAATTTATTTGAACTCAGTTACTCACTGCAACTCTGACTTAGGCTTTCTAAACTCTTTATTCAACATCTGCTAGGCTTCTTCCAACGTCGCATTGGGGTTATCAGTGTAGTACTTGATGTACCATGTTAATTCTCGGTCTTGTAAGGCTGTGACCAACTTCACTTTCTTGATGTTATCATCCGTAATCTGTTGTGTTATCCACACAGTGCCTTCAATGAACTGGAACTATTCAGGATCTTCACTCCCTACCCATTTAAAAATTGGCATCTTCGTTGAGTTTGCTATGTTGAAGGGTAGAGGTGGAGGTGGAGGTGGAGGTGAAGGTGTCAGTGTATGTGGTGGATGTGGAGGTGGAGATGGAGTGGATGGACGAGATATCTATGGGATACCCTGCCTAATCAATTGTAGTGCACTCTGGGGTGTACTTAGCACTTTCCCTTCATTGTCACTGAAACGGGATCTAATCGATGGACTATACTCAAAGCCTCATTCTCTGTTCCTTCTGAAAGGTTTTCCGCTTCGCATAGTCATAAACATCAAGGTAATGACATAACCCATTTTTCACATAACATCATCTTAATCCAAGTTTTCAAAGATCGTAAATACTTAACTCGCGATCCCTTGAAGAGTTTGCACTCTGCTTCAATGTAACTGACAGTTGTATCGATCACGAATTCAGTCACGAATTCTCCAAGTATTTGATCAATATAGTGATCAACGACCCGCGTGATTTTTTTTTCGAAAGCTTCTAAGTACCTCATGAGATCTGGATTCCACACAATAGGGTTGTCAAGTCTCCACATACCCTGATTGTCTGCCAATATAGATAGCCACTCATGTAGTTCGCTAGGGAAAAAACATAAAAAATTCTCAGTTTTGTCTGAGTATAAGTATCTACTCAACCGATGCTCCTTGGATAACCATGAATTTATATTCTCATGAGTTGCAAATGCGTGTTCATTTCGATCGAGCCATTTCTCAATTTTCTTCTTGGTAGGGAACCACTTATTCGACATCACACATTCCTAAGATTGATCCCAGTCCTGGAAAAAAAAAAAAAAACTTTTTTTGGATTAAGGGGGCTTGACCGAGGTTTAGAGTTATTCACTCCAACCAACAAAACCCTAATTATTTTCCCTTTCGAAAAAAACCTGCATAGCGCCGGCTGCAGTCTCACCTGAAGTAGTATTAGGGCATGCTAGAACCAAGTTTCTGCATCCAGAGGCCTATGTGATAGTTTTCTAAAGGTTCTTTAGCTTAGATCTACCTTCATACAGATATATTCCTTCTCACTGTCAACTACTGAAAATCTATCTAAATGACCTTCACATCTTCGTGATGGTACAAGATCGTATGTAACTTTAATAAAAGATACAGATTCAATACTTCCGCGCAATAAATCATACCCGTAGATTTGCCTTCATGCAGAGCTACCTTTTTCTGAACAGTTAACTACAACATATCTATCTAATAATTTGAAAAGGTAGTTAATTACCCTTATCATGCATAAATATTATAAATCCCACACTTTCGCGTAGTAAATACACTTTAATTCATAGAAAACAAATCATTGAGCGAGGATTCATAAACTTAAACAGAAATAAGAACGAGGCAAAGATGCAATAGATTCGATCCAAAATAATCTTTATTAGATTTAACATTCAGTTACATACTCTTTCCACCCTGCGCACTCAGCTGTAGGGAGCCACGTACTCAGTTGCGGACCTACCAAGGTCTCCGCGCACTCAGCTGCAGGAACCTTCCCCTTTTGGCTAAGGATAAGAAACAAATTGTTCTTACCTTAGTACCTTGCCCTTACAAACATTCTCTCTCAAAATTTATATCTAAGACTCACTAAGACTCAACTATATATAGACTTTTTATTACAATACCATGGCCTGTGGCCCATGGGTGAGTCTCAAAACCGACCTATCACCTACCCATACAAGGGACTAATGCCATTTTAACTCTTACTTAGCTTCACACTCTACTTCCTTATTTCACGAAGAGTTTACATTCTTTTACAAAAACTATTACAAAATTATCAAAAATTTACCCCAGGTACCTTATCCCAACACCTCCTCAGGGGTGAAGTGCTTCCATTTCACTTTAACCCGAGTGATGACTTGATTACAGAGAACGATATTTTTTCAATCTAAGATGTAAAGTGGCTCGGCGAGGAAATCTCCTCCTAGTTCCACCAATACCAAATTCCAATCAATTATGTGATAATTATCATGGAAATATTTATTTAACAAAGACATATGAGAAACATTGTGTACTTTAATATGGTTGGGAAATGCAAGTTGATATGCTGCTAGTCCAACTCTATCTAAAATCTCAAAGGGCCCACAAAATCTTGGTGCTAGTTGTGTACAAGTTCTAGTTCTTTAGGTACCTTTTCTTGTTTTCACCCTTAAATAATCATGGTCTCCAATATTGAAATCCTTGTGAGCTCTCCTCTTATAGGCATAATGTTTTTGCATGTGATGTGCAATTTTTATGATTTGTCCCAATTTTTGCACCACTTGTTACATTCATGCAATGCCTCTAGCCCCAATATTAGCTTGTCTTCGAGCTCACTCGATCTGAGAGGTGTGTGGCATTTTTTTTCCATACAAAGCTTTGACGATTGAGTCTTGGTAACTGTTGTTGTAAGAAAATTCTTCCAAGTGCAGAAAATCCTCCCACTTAGTAGATTTGTTCATGACATGCATCCTTAACATGTCTTCCAAAATATGATTAGTTCTCTTTGTCTTCCCATTAGTTTTTGGGTGGTATGCAGTGCTAAATTTTAGTTGTGTCCCCATGCCTCTAAATAAGGCTCTCCAAAATTTGGAATTGAATTTGATATCCATGTCAGACACTATCATCTTTGGTACTTCATGTAATCGAAAAATCTCTTTCATAAAAAATTTCGTATTCAACGTTACTCCATAAGTAGGTTGTATTGGTATGAGATGTGTTCCCTTGCTTAAAGTATCCATCACCACCATAATGGAAACATGTTGTCATTTAGTATTTGGTAGTTCCATAATAAAATCCACTGAAATTATTTCCCGTTTCCATTGAGGAATGGGCAGTGGATTTAACAATCCAACAGTGTGTTGGTGCTCCACCTTTACTTGCTCACATTGTAAACATTTTGATAAGTATTCTGCCACTTCCTTCCTCATGCCCACCCATAAAAAATATTTTATTAATTTTGTTATCATATTTTGATACCCAGGATGTATCGCATGTCATTTCTTAACATATTCACTTAATATTAAATTCTTTAAAGAAATCACATTGGGGATATACAATCTATTTATGTAGATTAACAATTTTTAGAGCTTTCTAGAAATCCTAGAATTTTTTTGTACAACAATTTATGTTGAATTTCCAGGTACTTGTCGCCTTTCAGAATGGAATTTTTAATCTTCTGTACAAAATGTTGTCTAATACTGCTAATGGATATACCCATTATGACATGTGAATGACTTCCTAATGCATCTATAATTGTATTTTATTTTATTTTTATTTGTTTAATGTCAAACTTGAATTAACTAAGAAAAGCTAGCCACCTAGATTGTTTAGCATTAAGATATGGTTGGATGAAAAAAAATTTCAAGCTCATAAGATTTGTTACCAAATTAATTTTTTTCCTAATAGGTAGTGCATCCACATCTTTAAAGTATACATTACAACAACCAACTCCAAAACATATACCGCATAATTCTTTTAATGTATTTTGAGATTCTTGGACTCATAAGCTACTAGTGAATTTTCCTGCATCAAACCCCCCCCAACCCTTCCGAACAAGCATCCATGAAAACAATAAATTCTTTATTTGGATCTTCAATCTGTAAAATAGGAAACATTTTAAGTAAGTGTTCCAATTTGTCAAAGATTTCCTAACATTTGTTTGTCCATTCAAGTTTTATTCCCTTATTTTGTAAGGATGTAATAGGGTAGTTGATTTTAGAGTATCCTTCTTTAAATCTTTGGTAATATCACGTGATTCCCATGAATGAGTGGACAACTGACACATCCTTAGGTATGGGCCAATTCAAAATAGCCCTAACCTTCTTAGGGTCAACAAACAGTCAATATTTTGAATAACGTGACCCAAATATTGTATTATGTCCTTATAAAACTCACATTTTCTAAGTTTAGCATATAGATAATTTTCCCTTAAAGTTTGCAGCACTAATCGAAGATGTTCCCTGTGTTCTTAATTCTTGGAATATAATAAAACTTCAACTATAAATACCAGTACAAATTTATCAAGGTATTTGTTAAGGACACTATGCATTAAACACATAAAGGTTGTTGGTGCATTAGTATGACCAAATGGTAACACTACAAATTCATAGTGACCATATATGGTCCGAAAATCTATCTTATGAATGTTTGCATCCTTTATTCTCAACTGGTGATACTTGATCCTTAAATCATTTTTTGAAAATATGGTTTCCCCCCTCACTTGATCAAACATATCATCAATGTGGGGTAGTGGGTATTTATTTTGATTGTCAACTTATTTAATTGTTTATAATCGATGCACATTCTTAAGGTGCCATATTTTTTCTTAAAAAATAACAGAGGATCCCACCATGGTGAGACATTGGGTCTAATGTAGCCCTTATCTAGTAATTCTTGCAACTACATCTTCAATTCTAATAACTCCAATATACTCATTCTATAAGGAGCTCTAGATACTCGGGCTACACGTGGAAATAGCTCAATGGAGAAATCTATGTATCTGTGGGGAGATAAGCCTAATATTTCTTTTGGAAAAACATCTCGAAATTCCTTAATGATTGGCAGTGTCTCTAAATTTTTCTTTTTTGTTTGGTGTTCATTTGTTTCCACATGGACCATATATAACATACAACCTTTTATTGCATTGTTTTTCAGCTGTAAAGTTGATATTTGTCTAACTGATATGTATTCTGGTATGCCTTTAATTAACTAGGTTTTTCCATCTTGACTTACACAACTTACTATTTTCTCTAAAAAAATTATAACAGTTGCATGTTTATCCAACTAGTCTGTGTTTATTAATACATCATAAGACCCTAGAGGAAGGATATTTAAATTTAATTTTGTGGAACAACTATTTAAGTTGATGGGAAACTATCTTACATGGATCGTTACCTTTCCTTTTGTGCTGATTGCTAACTATACCAACCATCCAATTTTAAACCTTTCATGTTTTAATTCAATTTTTTCAATAATATGGGGACTAATGTAACTTAAAGTAGTCCCTATATATAAAAAAAAGAAATAAATTGATTTAAAATGATACGTTCAATTTCAATCATTGTAGATTGATGCTAAACCTAACTGTACTCGAGCACAACACTTATCCTAAGAATATTTCTCACAACATCATTCACAGTTGTCGCTTTGTGCACAAATTGAATATTCTGAATGGGTCTGGGATTGTGTGGGTATTCTCTTAACATATGTGTTTTTCCACACCCCCAACACTTCAATGGTTCTCTCTCGTTGACCCCGCTAGGCTTCTTATTGTTCAGGTCCATGGGTTTATAACTAGTTTGAGGTTTTGTTGACTGATTTGAGTTTCCCTTGTTGAACTTCTTACGCTAGCGGTCCTTCCCAAAATTATTATGATAATCAAGTTTCTGTATTTTTGAGCCCATTATAGTTTTGCTTTTATCATTACCTTACCAAGATTTTAAGCTTTCACCCCTATTATTGAACTACTAATAACACAATCTTGCTTTCCTCATAGACTCATCAATTGTCATAGGATTGTTGAACTCAATCCCTTCATTGTATGGGGTTGGTAGGCAGTTCAAGAATCATTGTACCTTGGATTTCTCCTCTTTAATATAAGGGACATACCACATAAAATTGGTAAATTTAGCCACAAACTCATCCATTGTTAACTAGCCTACCCTTAATTCATGAAAATCCTTAGCTTTATCATTATAATATCATTCATTCAAATATCGCGACTTGAAGTGTCTTTGGAATTCCTCCCAAGACATCGCCTTCTCCTCCAAGGTATGTACTATTTTGGCCTCTTCCCACAAGAGAGCATCTTTCTCGTGTAGCTAGTAAATGACCAATATGGATTTTAAATTACTCTCATACTCATACACTTGGAAATACTTGGTCATGTTGAGGAGCCAAGCCTTTGCATCCTCTTCCTTCTCCCCATCAAAAGTAGGGGGTTTCATTTTCTGAAACTCCCCTTGTAGTTCCACATTCTTCTTTCTTTTCTTGTTTCTTGGATAATTCCTATCTAAATCACCATTGATTTCATACTTCTCTCGTTCCATCCCCACACTCTTCCTTTTTTATGCTTATTGCTTTATTATTCTATGACTAGACATTTTGGTCAACTCTCTCATCATTCTTTCTTGTTCCTCAATAACTTTTACCATGTCTTCTTTGTTGCTTCTAAGGTGAGCCAATTCTTGTTGTAAATTTCTCATAATATCCATAATCTAGGTTGTTGATGGGGTACTTCTATTCCCTAACTCTATATATAATTCATCTCCTTCTGCTACAAGCTCGAGGGGAATCCTATTCCATTTTAGGATGGTTTACTTCAATTGAATACCTTATAGTTAACACAAATGGATATTAGCACATCAATATTTAATTAAACCTTTCAATTCTACACATTCCTTTGAGACCCAATTTTGAAACTCCTACTCTGATACCATTTATCACATGCTACACTCATTAATTTTTTTTTTTTAATAAAATATTAGATGATATAGACATAAACCTTGCCTGATCTTTGCTACCTTAATATATGATTTATTCTTGTACTTTATCCTATCTTCAAATATTTACTTATAACTTTGAGTACCATGAAAGGAAATAACTTACCTTAATTCCTAATTTAGGTTATTAAGGCCCTAAGGCACTCTCAAGATATGTATGTTTAATATACACCTTGTCCTTCATTAGACACTAATAACAAAAATCGACACCACCTTAATCCTTTGTTCTATGGCAGTAAGGTGTGAATTAATCCGATTACGCGAGGGTGGTTAGAAATTTATTATGCCATTGGAAAAATAAGCTAAGGTCGTTGAAAAAAATGTTTATCTCACCAAGTTATAAGGGTCTGCATGAAAGCGATGGTTGCAATATTATTTTTGAGGAAATAAAAACTTAAGACCTTAATTCATGGTGCATATGGTATAGTTCCCGTTCTCGAGATCAGACTTGGAACCCTCTCATACGAGGGCATTCCCACTACCACGTGATCACACTTTCCTTTCCATGTGGTCCTCATTCGACAGTGGACGTGAGCAGTTTCAAATCCAACGACTGAACCCTCCCTTGTGATTTCTTCCCAAACCCTAACTTGGATTGGTGTCATACTCTACCCGTATCACCTTTCCATTTTTGTAATGTGTCACTGCGATAGGTAGACGGTTTATCCATCTGAGGAGAGGTTCATGGTGCTCCACTGCAAATCTCCTAAATGCAGCAACTCTACAACAACAGTGGCCACAATCCCGCCTGGCTCACGTTATCACTCAGGTATTTTTGGAATTTTTTTTTTTTGTTTCGTGTTTGTGCCTCCTTCCGAGATATATAGATAAACCATATATCTAAAATGATTTATCACTCTACTCATGGTTGGCTAGTCTAACAAATGTTCAATTTTCTTCCTCACTAGATTTCCAGTTGTGACCTATTTCCGACCTTGGTAGAAATGTCGTTGTCATACTAGACATCCTGAAGCTCACGGATCTGGGTTCCCATGGTAGAACTGTTTTCTCTGGTTTTATTTGTAACTGAAAGGAAACCCACATCCCATGGAGTTCCATTATGAGTTTGCTATTTATTCCTATTTTCTACAGGAACCCATGAAAGCACGTGTCTTTGAGGCATTTTCCCTTATTAAATTTGTTAGGTAAATTGTGATTTCTTGTTTTGTTTATTCATCTTTATGTCGCTCAATTCAAATGATATTCATCACTAATATTCCTAAATCATCCGAGCTCATGATTACGCTTCCTACGTAGGGGAATAGGTGCAAGGGCCATCGAATCAACCTGATGCCTTCAAGGAGAATTTCTATATTTCCACTGGGGTTCGGAGCTATTTATTCCTATTTTCTACAGGAACCCATGAAAGCACGTGTCTTTGACGCATTTTCCCTTACTAAATTTGTTAGGTAAATTGTCATTTCTTGTTTTGTTTATTCATCTTTATGTCGCTCAATTCAAATGATTTTCATCGCTAATATTCCTAAATGATCCGAGCTCATGATTACGCTTCCTACGTAGGGGAATAGGTGCAAGAGCCATCGAATCAACATGATGCCTTCAAGGAGAATTTCTAGATTTCCACTGGGGTTCGGAGCTATTTATTCCTATTTTCTCTGGTTTTATTTGTAACTGAAAGGAAACCCACATCCTATGGAGTTCCATTATGAGTTTGCTATTTATTCCTAATTTCTACAGGAACCGATGAAAGCACGTGTCTTTGGGGCATACACACCCAAGGTTATTTTCCCTTATTAAATTTGTTAGGTAAATTGTCATTTCTTGTTTTGTTTATTCATCTTTATGTCACTCAATTCAAATGATTTTCATTAGTAATATTCCTAAATGATCTGAGCTCATGATTACGCTTCCTAAGTAGGGGAATAGGTGCAAGAGCCATCGAATCAACATGATGCCTTCAAGGAGAATTTCTAGATTTCAACTGGGGTTCGGAGCTTTTCCTATCAGTCACTATATTTTTATTTCGCTACACTCGAAATTTGATTATCGTACCTGAGCATGCAACAATTAAACTGATCGTTCTATTTTGTCTTTCTTTTTTGGCTTTAGGCTTCAAGGGTGTTTTAGAATGGCTTCCTTCCAGGTAAGAAGTGATATGTATATATTTTAATCTATATGAGTGATATCGCCTAATTTCTCTCTTTTCCTGCACTGAGTTTATTTGTGACCATTTTTTTATCTTTTAATCCATCCTGTCATTTCTTTCAGTTATGCTTGCTACCAGATTTCGTCGCCTTTGAATGGATCTTTTATTTTATCCATGTCTGCTCAATCATCTTTTCAGGCCAAAAATTTGTGGTTTGGGCTTCCTTATTTTTTTCCTATGGTGTTTGAGTCATCTAATTTTCCTCTAAGCTCTGTAAACCCTATAGATAAATTTTAAAAATTTTCTCAGCATGGATGTTGCCATGGTTTTGGTTGATAAGGTCTTGGAACTCCATGTAGAGTAACGACCGTCACAGGTCTTGTCTTCGGTTTTCTCATTATGTAACTTAAGGAATCATTGGAATTGATATATTTATATATACCACAATTTTTGTAAAAATGTTTCAATTGTGTATTTGCATGATTCTTCAAGTCACTCCATCCGATGACTTCTTAGTTTTATGTGTGCGCTAAACTCTATCTCTTGTAAACAATGTTTTGGTTATATAATTTAAATCGGTAATTGTTTTATGTTGTATCAATTAGTTATAATTAATTTAAAATCTATTTATTTTATTTCAATGCATTCATTTTATGGAATTGCATACTATTTCTATTGGGGTTTTACTGGGGCGAAACACGATAGCACATGCATTCATATTGGGGAATATATATTGAGTAAGAAATGACATAATATATTGAACATATAATAGTGGATAAAGGATGTTTATATTGGCCAGTATAAAAAAATGGAGCTCAAACTTAATGAAATCATGAGGTATACAAAATGTTAATGAAAAAATGGATACCTACAATATCTAGTGAAAGAAGGGGTTTTCTAAATTAAGAAGGTGTATTAGTTTCCTATTAGTAGTGTGTTAAATAATATGATTTTTAGAATTATTTTCCAATATCTAGTCAAGTCAAATTAAAAGTATTGTTTAATATGCCAGAAAGGCACATAATATTTAAGAAATTCATTAAGTGAAGCCCTAGTGACTACCTCATTTTTATTGGTATAATGGTTGACCTTGTTTAATTTGTCTAATTTAGTTAAATTTCCTAAATTTTTGGCCCTTATATGATATGTGGAATTTACTTATATTTTTATTTAACACTTCATTATTCCTATATAATGTGATCCCTTCGAGGAATTCATCTTACTGTTTCTATTTGATTCTTGTTGGATATTAGTTTTTTTATGGTCAGTATAAGGTATATGGTCAGGAAAATTTTCCGTTAACAATTTATGTGGTTTCCCTACTGGGAATTCTTAGTTATGAGAAGCCACCACCTCAGATGCGTACTGAGTATAACTCATATAAAATTATTTATTGGACTACCCATCCAGTTACTTTATTCTCCTTTTTTACTTGTAACTGTCTTCCTAGTATAATTGCATGGTTTGTACAATCAAAAGTTTTATACACTCGAGTTGAACCTTTTTATTAATTCTACATTTCCAATCGGTTTCAAGATTTGTTTCTGTTTAGAAGGGCTACATTAATGCTCGAAAACTTGAATCGTTGTTAATCGTAGTTGAGCTACTACCCAACAACACTGCAACTTCCAAACCTTAAGAATAAGAAACCATGTCTCATATTTTGTTGGCTATGTATAACAGTTAGGTCATCCTTTTTGTTTTGGACATTTCATTTCCTATATATGAGTACAGTAGTTCCGTTTGGCTTTTGATTTCATATATATCATAAGAAAATTACAAAAAAATAATAGCAAAAACCAAACCCTATTCCTTCATCTGGATAATCTTATTTCCAATGCCTTTATATCATAAAATAATTATAAATGAATAATATGAAAATGAATTCCTATTTCTGCATGTTTTCCATTTGTTATATCTCCAAAATGTAACCAAAATTAATAACTAATAACTCTTATGTCTTATGCATGCAATTTTTATAACCATTCAACAATTCACTTAATTCACTAAGAATAATGAGTGTACCATACTTTCAAGCCATGTCCACTACTGGAAATATCACTTGGGAAAACCATACCTTCCTCTTGACCATGAACTGAAACCTCAAGTTCCCCCTAGTTGAGATAGGCTTTTGAGGAATCAACAACCCCTTTTGATTCCAAGATAATATATTTTATAATTTATTTCCCTAGCATATTTTTCCTTAGCATGTCTGGCTTTTCTTGGGTTTGCCAACCCACTTGCCTAGGATTTCTTTCCTTTCTTTTTTAGAAAAAAGTGTTTCTCCCTTTTCCTTTAAAGCCCTCCTTTGTCTGGCAGAACACTTTATTCAACCCATACTTAGCATATTTCTCCATCTATGTGATTTAATGGATTTTTCTGTAGATTCTCATTAAATCACATTTGTTACCTCCTAGGAATTTTTGTTGAAAATGCAACCAAAAAAATCTTGATTTAATTTTCCTTTGAATTAAATTAGGAAAAAAATTGTAATCCCACATGAGAAGGCAACTTGTACGAGTTAACTAAGTTAAGTTGACTTAGTTAACTAAGTTAATTTGACTTAGTTCGCTTAGTTAATTCGGGTTGAAGGTTTAAATTGAGTCATGTATAGTGTCTCCTACTTTATAGGAGCGATGGTTGAGTTTATTTTGAATTGTAATTCATTAATTCATTTTAACTGAGTTAAAGTTAGTTAAACTAGTTCCAACTCATGGAGAACTAGTAGAAGGTTTAATAGTGGGGTGCTACTTCCTCTCTTCAACCATCGAAATGATGATTCAGCCATAAATAACTCATGCATGTCAGATTTGAGAGTTACCTAGTTGATATTGGAGTTCAAGGCAACGTACTTTCAATTGTATAATCATCCAAATAATACAGGTGGTGCATGCAGTTAGAGGAAGGCCTATGATGGATTGTGAAATTCCAATTGAGTAATTTCCCTAATTAATAGGGGCTAATTCCCAAGGAAACAACATAAGGAAATAGGGACTTGGGAAAGCAAAAAATTGGTTAAGTATTAGCCTAGGCTTGTCCAGGAAGTTGGTAGATAGATAGAGATAGTGAAAAGGTTGCTCGAGCTTGAGCAAAGCATTGTAATATTTTCATATTTTATGACTAATGAAATATATAGATAACAAGGATTTTAGTTGTGGCTTTCCCGAGGAAATCCTTGTGTAATGTGTTGATTGAATTCTTTCTCTTTTATTCTTCATGATTTATTAATGGATTAATTGTTTCCTTGTATGAGTAGAGTAGATTCAAGTCTATTGTTTTAGTAAATTACAATTATTAGTTTTAATCTACAAGGAATTTCTACATGGTATCGGAGCTGAAATCACACTAGAAGAGAAGAGTGAGTTTTTCTTTGCAGGTGAAATAGAAATTTGCACGGTCATTCTTTAAAGCTCACACGATGTCATTCTATGGATTTAGAGTCGAATATGCCCTTGAGGGTGGTTCAAATTATATTTCTTGGTAGGAAAAAATGGAGGTAGTGTTAGAAGATAACACGCTACATGAATTCATAGACAATGATATTCCTAAGCCTCCAACAACAGATGCTCAAGATTTAGTAGAGTGGAAGAAATATGTGGCAAAGGCAAGGAGGATCATACTAGAAGGAGTTTGAGATCATATTTTCTCTAATATCCATGGGAAGGATACACGATATGCAATGTGGCAAGCCTTGATAGACTTTTTTCAGAATAGAAGTGACCACAGTAAGCTGGCACTGAAGGACAAGCTTTGGAAGATCAAGATGGAGAAGGGTGACACAATACCACAATACTTGAGCATGTTCACCCAATGTCGAGATGAGCTTGGGAGCCTTGGTATTATAGTTTTGAAGATGATTTGGTGAGCCTAACACTTCTAATCCTTCCCAAGAGTTGGCACAACTAATAGGATTCGGTAAATGGGAGGGAGCATCTACCAAAGTGGGAGCATTTATAGTTTGACTTGGTGCAATAAGAGATAAGGCAGAACATGTTATTCACCCAACCCACAAAATAGAAGAAAATATAGATTAATGACTTCAAAATCAGCCTCTTCGAGGGGGGAAACCCCCTTTACATCACAAAAATGAACAATTCTTAGATTATATAAATGAAAAAACCTCCTTTCTATATAGAGGAGTCTAACGAGTCACAATATAACCAAAGCCAACATAACAATAATAATAGAAGGCCACAAAAATAACAATAATGGGCTTCTATGGGGCACAATAATAACAATATGGGGATAATAGGGACACAACAATAACAATAAGGGCTATAATGACAATATTAATGGGGGAATCACTAGTATTATAGGGACCTAACATGCCCCTTTCCTTCAAAAACGTGTTTTCCTCAACACTTGAGTAGTTATGGATGCTTCTGTATAAAATTCTCATCCTCCCATGTGGAACCTTCAACGGGTAAGTTATTCCACTTCATGAGATACTCCGAAATCGATCGATTTTGTATCTGTTGAGTTCTTGTTTCTCTGATTGATTCAAGTTGCATTAGTGTTTGAACTTGGAGCTTGTCACCTATAACCTTATTTAAGCATGAAACATGGAAAACTAGGTGCACTCGGGAAGCTGTAGGAAGCTCCAATTTGTACGTCATAGTACGAATGTTTTCCAACTCATTGTACGAACCATAATACTTTGGTGATAATTTATTATCCTTCTTAGCTTGCTTGAGGGACATTGGTTTATATGGTTGTAGCCATAGAAATACCCACTCACCTACAACAAAACTTATTTTGCTATGATGTTGATATGCCCATTTTTTCATTCTATTCTGCGTTGAAGTGAGGTTATCCTTTAAGAGTTGGAGAACTCATTTTTTATGCTTGATGTGATCTTCCACTGCTTGGACCTTATAATTTTCTCTTAAATATGATGTGATGGATGGTGCATGATATCCATAAAGTGCCATAAATGGGGTCATTTTCACTGCAGTATGGAAGTAAGTGCTATACCACCATTCATCCAAAGGCAACCATTTGACCCATTGTGTCTACTTATCATTTACAAAGCAACGAAGATATCCCTACAAACATTTGTTTACTATCTCAGTTTTCCCATCAAATTGAGGATGATAAAATGAGCTATGAGCTAATTGAGTACCAAGACAAGAAAATAATTATGTCCAAAAATTTCCAGTGAAAATGGGATCTCTGTCGCTTACAATAATCTTTGGGTTTCCATGTATCATTTGAACTCTTTCCATAAATGCACTAGAAAGTGTACTAGCTTTAAATGGATGAGATAATGCACACAAGTGTGCATACTTGGTAAGTATATCAGCTACCACCATGATGACACTCTCTCCTTCAGACTTGGGTAAACTTGTGATAAAATCCATTGAAACCTCCTCCCAATGTTGGCATGGAATGGATAAAGGTTGTAATACACCTCACATCTTAATTGTTTCAACTTTATTTTGTTGGAAAATCAAACATTCTGCAACAAAATTTTGAATATTAGATTTAAGGCCATCCCAAAAAAAATCCTTCTTAATCCTGTGGTAAGTTTTTAAAAAATTTGAGTGCCCTCCTAAGGGAGAGGTGTGCAACTCCATAAGAATCTTTCGTTTAAGTTGGGAATTCTTACATGGGTATAAGCGATATTTGTACAATAAAAAATCATCTTTCCACCTAAATGTATCATATGTACCAGGATATTATTGTAACTTTTGAATGGGTTCCCACACTTCTTCTTCATTATTCCATTCATCTCTTGCTTCATTTATCCATTTTGGTTGGATAATACAAATGGCACAAATCAGTGCTTCCACTCCTCATCCTTTCTTGAGAGTGCACTTACCACAACATTTTGCTTCCCTTTTTTGTAGATGACTTCAAAGTCATAACCCAACATCCTTGTGACCCATTTTTGTTACTCTTCTTAAAATAATCTTTGCCCTAAAAAGTATTTAAGACTATCATGATCTATTTTTACCTTGAAGTTTCTTCCCATTAGGTAGGCTCGCCATTTCTTAAGTGCATGTAGTATTGCCAACGTTTCCTTCTCATAAATAGCTTTGTGTAAATAAATTCCTTTGATTGGATGACTTTCGAAAGCAATGGATCTTTCTTCTTGCATGAAAACAACACAAATTCCATTTCCTTTCCTTTGATTGTATGACTTTCTAAAGCAATGGGTCTTTCTTCTTGCATTAAAACATCACCGATTCCATTTCTTGATGCATCACATTCCGCAATAAAGGTTTTTGTGAAGTCCAACATAGCTAAGTCCAGTGCTTGGAACATTTCATCTTTAAGATGTTCAAAGGCCTTCATTGTTAGGATATTCCGACACATAGGATATAGTTAAGTTCAACTTGGTCTAGTATAGAGTTAGGTTAGAGTTAGGTAAAGTGTGTTTCTTTACCGTTGTACATTTTTTAACTTACAATCCAACGGTCACGATATGTAGTGATCCGACGGTTCACTCTCACCTCGGTATTACCGACACTTGATCCGTGGCTTGACACCCGATTGGTCCATGAGTTCTATTTAAAGCGCATGGAGGGTCATTGTTCGGGTAATCCGTGCATGAGAGAAGCTTATGTAAATTTTCATTCTTTGATTAATAAATTGCCTGTAGTACCCACGTTGGGACAGGCCGTGGACTGTTTCCCACCTTGCACTCTGAGGGTTTTAACCACGTCAAAAATACTGGTGTATTGATTTGAGATCTGGTTGTGAGCGGTTTCCTTTTGGTATTCTTTCTGTGGAACTTACCCTATAAATTCCTACATGGTATCAGAGCTATTTGAGGGCCGCGTCCGTTGGTGATCCAAATCTGAAGCCGGTAGAAGTGCATGCGGCTGTCGTTTCCTAGATCTGTTGTTTCTGACTGCTTTCGGGCCGAGAGGACTGCTCTGTTGCATTCGGAGCATCTGTTCCAGTGAGGAACCCCTTTCGTTTCACACGAAAAGGTTTCCGGTAGCCCTAGCTGCGTCATTTTTCAGATCGGGAGGTATACAGTGTTTTTTTGCAGTTTACTGTTATTTTCTCTCTGCTTATTTCGGTCTCAGTTTATTTAGCCTTTTTTTTTAACCGGATCTATACCTTTCATTTCTGCGTATGCTCTTTGCCCTGCGACTCTGTGTGATCTGGGAAAATCAGAAACAGAAAGGGAGGATTTTTCTCATGCGTATGCTCTTTTCCCTACACCTTAGTGTGATCTCAGAAAATCAGAAACATTGAGAAAAATATTTAGTTTTTCGGATAAAGCTAACTTTGAGATTTTTTTTTTTAAATTTCTAGTTTTTTGGCTAAAGCTAACTTCGAGCCGCAAGGTTCGTTTTTTTCTTTGCATATTCGTGTTGGGTTTTGTGTTTTGTGTTTTGTAGGGAAAAAGAGCTTTCTCAAGGCAAGCACGCAAACCAAGGCCCCCCCCCCCCTCTCTCTCTCTCTCTCTCTCTCTCTCTCAAATTTTTTGTATAGATCAATTGGTCCAAAGATATTTTAAGAGAGAGTAGAGGTCTTGGGTTCAAGTCTCCATTTTGTGGGGGCGGATTTTTTCATTCCTGCACATTCGCGCACTTTGCCGGACGTCAACAATTTTTTTTCAAAAAGCCATAACTTCTTCATCCGGAAGCCTTTTTCAGAGCCGTTTTTTTTAAAACCGCCTATTTTTTCGAGATCTATCCGTTGGAACACTTACTTTCAGCATCTTCAGCTTCAGTTTTTTTTAAAAATGGAAAGTCCATGCCAAGTCATTCTTGACAGCACTAACTACTTCCAATGGGTAGAATACATGGAAGATTTACTTAGCAGTAAAGGTCTCTTTAGAATAGCCACAGACCAAGAGAAGAAACCAAAAGATGAAGACAAGGTGGCAAAATGGGAAAATAGACAAGATCAAGCACGTGGTTTGATAGGGATGTCTATTTTTCCTGATCTTAGATTCCACATTGCAGGACTTGAGACTCCTCATGAAGCATTAGAAAAACTTGCTAAAGTTTTTGGGATTAAAAATGAAATTAGAGCCCATCAACTTGAAAATGAGCTGCTTACTTTGGATCCTAATAATTTTTCTTGCATTGAAGATTTCTTGTCCAAATTCAAGACCCTTAGATATCTCTTGGAAGGTGTTAAAGTTAAGAAAGAAGATGGTAACCTTATTTATTCCATCCTTACTAAGTTGGGACCAGCTTACTCTGTATTTGTTTCCACCTTCCATTCTACAAGGGAAGCTTTCATTTGTCAAGGACAAGACTACAAGGCCCCTTCCTTTGACTCCTTTTGTGATTCCTTAATAAGAGAACAAGAAAAACTCTTACACCTTGGTCTTCTTAATCTTGGAAACTCTTCCACGAAAGCGTTAGCCACCCAGCAGCAACCAAATTCAAAGAATCCTAAGAAGTCATATCCTCAAAAGAATGGTCCTAAACCATCTCAGCCTCAAAATGAAAGATCATTTCAGCAAAATGATAAGACCAATAAAAACAAATGGAAGAAGACTGATAGACATTGTAACTTCTGTAATCGAGATGGCCACTTAGAATCTAAATGCTTTAAGAAGATGGAAGCCTTGGAAGCCGCAATGAAGAAACATAACATCCATGTGGAGCCTACTTCAACTTCAACTTCCGGAATGGCACTTTCTGCATTTCATTGTCAATCATCTCAGTCTGGTTATGCATTAAATGTATCTTCTTCTTCTTCTCATTCTCATGAGTGGCTCATTGATTCTGGAGCCTCTTGTCACATGGCCAAAAACCAAGCCATGTTTTCTTCTTTAAATGATTGTAACACCAAAAATATATATATTGGTGATGATAGATCTCTTAATGTTGTAGGGACTGGAACTGTTCATCTAGACAATGGTCAGTTTAATGATGTATTATGTGTTCCAACCTTATCCTGCAACCTTCTATCTGTCTATCAGATAACTCATTCAGGTGAAGGTAAAATTGTTGAATTTTCACCTCATGATGTTGTAATCAAGGATCTAAAAGATCCTAAACAGATTCTAGCTACTGGTCTTGCTGATGATTCCAAAAGGTTGTATAAGTTTCACAACTTTGGGTCATCCAATCTTCCCTCAGTATTTGTTGCTCATAATGATGAAGTGAGCAAACTTTGGCATGAGCGATTTGGTCACTTAAACTATCGCTCCCTTCAGCATCTATGTAAAGAAAATATGGTGACAGGTCTTCCTATGGTATCTTGCAGAGATGGTGTTTGTTCCGGATGTGTACTCGGAAAACATCATCGGGACAGTTTTGACAAACGTGCCTCTTGGCACGCCTCAGCCCCTTTACAGCTTGTGCACAGTGATTTATGTGGTCCTCTTCCTGTGGCTTCATTCTCTGGCTGCAAGTACTTCTTAACTTTCATTGATGATTTCTCGAGACGCACTTGGGTATACTTCTTAAAACTCAAGAGCGAAGTATTTAACACTTTTTTTGCCTTCAAAGCCTTTGTTGAAAAACAATCTGGACATCAAATTCCTAAGCTAAGAACTGATAATGGTGGAGAATATGTTAAAAACACATTCATCAACTTTTGCACCGAAAATGGAATTCAAATGCAACATACTGTTCCATACACTCCACAACAAAATGGTGTAGCTGAAAGGAAAAATCGCACCTTAAAGGAAATAGCTAATTGTATGCTGCAATCTAAAGGACTCAGTCTTAGTTTTTGGGCCAAAGCAATTAATTGTGCAAATTATATAATCAATCGCACTCCTACTAAGGTTCTAGAGAATATCACTCCACAAGAAGCTTGGAGTTCCATTAAACCAGATGTAAGTCACTTTCGTGTGTTAGGAAGTGAAGCATGGGCCCATATTCCAGATGAAAAGCATAAAGCTTTAGAACCTAAGAGTGAGAAATGTACTTTTGTTGGATATTCTAAAGATGTAAAAGGTTATAGACTTATTCCATTTAAGTCCAAAAATGTTATCATTAGAAGAGATGTAAAATTTGATGAAAACAAATCGGCCTGCGAGCCTAGTCCGGCGGATGTGCCACCTCTTCCTATCTCTTCTACTTTTGAAAACATTTCTTCTTCAGATGATGAAAGCGAGGATGATAATCCTCCCCCACCTTCTCAGGATCCTCAACTTCCAAGATGGGTCCGTGCTACTCGGGATGCAGCAGGTGATCTTGCCGGTGATCCTACAGATCAGCGACGTACACGTTCTCAGTTTGAAAGAGCCTCTTCTTTACTGGCTCAAGCTCCAGTAAATCATGATCCTGACACTTTTGCAGAAGCTTCAGGCCATCCACATTGGGAAGCAGCTATGAATGAAGAATATCATTCATTGATGACAAATGATACATGGGATCTTGTTCCTCTACCAAAGGGACGCAAACTTGTTAGATGTAAATGGGTTTACAGAACCAAGTATGGACCAGATGGGAAAGTTGATAAACATAAAGCTCGTCTCGTTGCTAAGGGCTTTTCACAGGTTGAAGGCATTGACTACACTGAAACCTTCTCCCCTGTTGCCAAAATGAACTCTATCCGTCTTGTTCTTTCCCTTGCTGCCTCTTTAAAATGGGAAGTCCATCAGATGGACGTTAAATCTGCCTTCTTGCATGGGGACTTGCAGGAAGAAATCTATATGGAACAACCCATTGGCTTCATACAAACAGAATCCAGCCTTGTTTGTCGACTTAATAAATCCCTTTATGGCCTCAAGCAAGCTCCTCGGGCTTGGTATGCAAAAATGGATAGCTTTCTTTTAGAATCTGGCTTTTCTAGGTGTCATTCTGACAATACTGTCTACACCAAGAAAGTGGGCAACTCTCTTATCATCCTTGTTCTTTATGTTGATGATCTTATTCTTACTCGTAGTGATCCCAACCTTATAAACCATGTGAAGTCCAGCCTTAAAAAGAAATTTGAAATGACAGACTTAGGACACTTACACTATTTTCTCGGTCTTCAAGTCTTGCAATCCCAGGAGGGTATTTTCCTTTCCCAGTCCCAGTATGCTTGTGATATTCTTCGTCATTTTCACATGGAAGACTGTAAGCCAGCCCCTTCTCCCTTTCAGTCTGGAGTCAAACTTTCAGTTTCTTGTACTTCTCCTGAAGTTGATGCTACCTTATACCGTCAACTTGTCGGAAAACTCTTGTATTTAACCCATACTCGTCTTGATCTTTCCTTTGTTGTTGGCCTTGTTGCTCGTTTTATGCAAAACCCCCGTGAAAGTCATTAGAAAGAAGCTAAAAGAATACTTCGTTATGTTCGAGGTACAGTACAGTTTGGGATTCATTACAGTGCCAAAGCAGCTCCTCTGTTAGTTAGTTTCACTGATTCTGATTGGGCTGGTGACCCTGATGATCGGAAGTCTACTGCGGTTATGTCTTCACTCTTGGTTCAGGACCTATTACATGGGCTTGTAAGAAACAGGCTGCCATTTCTCTTTCGTCAGCAGAAGTAGAGTATCATGGTGCCGTGGAAGCTAGTAAGGAAGCCTTGTGGCTTCGTCAGATCCTATCAGAGTTTTGCTTTGAGCAGCAGCATCCAACCACACTTTGGTGTGATAATCAAAGTGCCATTCAGCTATGCAAAGATCCAGTCCAGCATCAGCGCAGCAAACACATTTAACTACACATGCACTTCATCAGAAAGCTCATTCATGACCATGTTCTTGAAGTGCAATATTGTCCAACAGATGATCAGGTTGCAGACATCTTCACAAAGGCTCTCACAGAGGCGAAGTTCACTAAACTTCGATATATGCTTGGAGTTCAGGAAGTTGTCACTAAGGGGGGATAGGCTCTAGTTCCTCCTTCCTTCTCCTATTGTATCATATTTGTAAATCCTTCAATCCTATCCCAAGTTGTTCTTAAGGGGGGATGTTAGGATATTCCGACACATAAGATATAGTTAAGTTCAACTTGGTCTAGTATAGAGTTAGGTAAAGTGTGTTTCTTTACCGTTGTACATTTTGTAACTTACAATCCGACGGTCACGATATGTAGTGATCCGACGGTTCACTCTCACCTCGGTATTACCGACACTTGATCCGTGGCTTGACACCCGATTGGTCCATGAGTTCTATTTAAAGCGCATGGAGGGTCATTGTTCGGGTAATCTGTGCATGAGAGAAGCTTATGTAAATTTTCATTCTTTGATTAATAAATTGCCTGTAGTACCCACGTTGGGACAGGCCATGGACTGTTTCCCTCCTTGCACTCTGAGGGTTTTAACCACGTCAAAAATACTGGTGTATTGATTTGAGATCTGGTTGTGAGCGGTGTCCTTTTGGTATTCTTTCTGTGGAACTTACCCTGTAAATTCCTACATTCATTGCTTCTGGAGTCCATGAAAATGCATCTTTCTTCAATAATGTTGTTAGAGGTGTTGTTATTCTCCCATAATTTTTAACAAACTTGCGATAATATCCTATCAACCGGAGAAATCCTCACAGATGCTTTATGGATGTGGGAAATTTCCATTCCTTAATGGCTTTAATTTTGCTAGGGTCTAACTTAACACCTCCATGAGATACAATATGACTCAAACATTCCACCTCTTGTACTCCAAATAAACATATGGAGCGTTTTGCATATAATTGTTTCTCCTCCAATAGTTTGCGCACCCTATCAATATGTTGAACATGATTCTTCCAAGACTTGTTGTAGATTAGTATATCATCAAAAAATACTAACAAAAAATTTTTAAGTTATGGTTTGAAAATGGAATTCATCAAACCTTGTAATGTAGAAGGTGCATTGGTAAGGCCAAAAGGCATGACCAAAAATTCATAATGACCCTCATGACCTCTAAATGCTATTTTTGGAATGTCTTCAGTCTTCATTCTGATTTGATGATATCCTGAACAAAGATTGAACTTGGTGAAGTAAATTGATCCATGCAATTCATCCAATATTTCAACAATGACAAGAATGGGAGATTTATCTTTAATATGAGCTTGTTTAGCTCCTTATAATTTGGACACATGTTCCATCATCCATCCTTCTTGTGCACCAATACTACTGAAGCAGAGAAAGAACATTGACTAGGTTGAATTATACCAACCTCTAGCATTTCTTCAACCATATGTTCAATTTCACTCTTTTGGGCATATAGGGATATCCGTAAGGCTTTATTTTTGGAGGAACACTTCCTGGAATCATATGAATATCATGATCATGATCATGAATATGTGGGAGGCCTTTGGGAGTCTCAAATACCTTGGAATGATTGTCCAAGACTTTTTGGAGATCTGGAAAAATAGATGATTTCAATGTGGGGACCTCTAGCAAACATAATTGTGCAATTACGCCTCATTATTCTTTCTTTAGAAGCTTTGTCATTCTATTAGAGCTGATTATCTTTCTCTATTTCCTTGAGATACCCCTTAATTCAACTTCCCTTCCTTCCGAAAAAAGAAATCATGAAAAATTCTTGAAAATTAAAAGCTATCATACCCAAAGATTGTAGCCATTAGACTCCTAGTACAATATCAACACCACCCATTGGAATGGAAATCATTGGGCTATTAAATACATATTCTCCCATGGATAGCTTGATATTATGGTACTTTCTAGAGCAATTTATGGTTCCTCCACTTGCAACCATCACTTGACACTCTAGTGATGGATATAGGAAGCAATTCAATTCCTTGGATATCATACAATGAATAAAATTATGGGTACTACGTGAATCAATCAAAATTATTACCTTTTTCTTCTTGATATGTCCTTCTATGTTGATAGTTTGGGGAGTGGTTGTTCCGACCAATGCGTTACAATATATGGTCAGATTCATTTCTTCTTTCTCTAGGGTTTGTTCGTGGTGTTTATCCTCTTATTTTGACGTTTCTTGTTCCTTTTCTTCCTCCTCTTCACAATCTATGTAAAATAATTTCTTCTCAGCACACTTATGACCTTTAGTGTATTTGTTATCACAACTGTAACAAAGACCTTTTTCTCTTTTTTCTTCCAATTGTTGTGGTGTCAACCTTGTAGGTTGTGGAAGGCTAGGAGAAACAACACTTCCATATTTATAGTTGTGAGTGGTAGGCTTCCTTGCTTCCATAATGGTTTATTCCATTTTTATTGCCAACCTGAATGCCTTCTCCAATGAATCAGGTTCCCAAATGTGAATCTAATGTTGGTTGTTATCTTTTAAAGTCCCTATGAACACATCAATACTATGCTCCTATAGAATATCTTTTACCCTTGTATTCAAATTTTGGAAGTCCTAAATGTTGTCCATCATTGTACCCTTTTGTTTGAGATATCAATTGGCTAAAAAAGTTGTTTTTTTTTGTATTCTCATAATGTGCTATCATTTCTTCCATAAAAATTTCCCAAGTGACAATTTGTTTATAAAGGAAAAGCTATCGATACCATATAAAATGATTTGGTTCCAAATATAAAATTGCAATGCGTACCTTTTTTGTGTTTTGCACATTATGGAGATCAAAATATTGCTCCATCTGTAGTATCCATGTTATGGGATCCTTGCCATCAAACTTCTTCATATCTATATTTCAAACATGGTTGGTCTTCAATCCAGTGCTAGAGTCTATGAAATCATGATTAATATTTATTTTTTTCTCATTATGAGTTTCCTATACTATCTTTTCACCATTAGGAAGCATTTCTTGTAGAAACTTTGCCAAACCTCCTTTCAAACCATCCATGTATTTCTTCAAATCTTCAATGTTTACCTCTAAACCATCCATCTTAGCTTCCACACCATTCTTTAAACCTTCCATCTTGGCTTCCGTTACTTTTTGTGAGAGTGAATTTTGTTGCACTTAGTCTCATAATTTTGATATGTCATGTTGCATTTCTTTACCTTCTTCATGAGTCATGCTAGAGATTTTAGGTTGCTTACTAGGTGTTTCCACTTTCTTCCTTTGGGGCATCAACTAATGATAATTATGCTTCACTATGCCCTTTGAATTCCTACAAACTAATTTTTCAAACCAAACATATTAAAAATTTAAAAAAAAACTACACACCTTTTCTCACTATGTAGGAGCTCGATATTGAATATGTTGTATCCCTATAATTGCAGATCTCCAAGGTATGAAATTTCTTCCCACGCTAGTGCTGTAAGTTTTCTTTCCAAACCTGCAAATATGATCGATATTGGATTCTCCAAGAAAGGGTTATACCAAATCTCCCAAGATGACCTCATTATAGACTAGTTCAGTAGATCAAACTTGCAAGAAGTATCACTTGCCACTGTTTTGACCTTAGGTCCTCACGCTGCTGGCTGAAAGGAAGAAAATAAGTATTGTGGGAGTTTCACAAGAGATGCTACATGATTAAGGCCTACTCTTTCACTTGTGGGATGAAGCATGCAACACAACTATACATATACAGAACATGAGTCCTCATTGGATTCACAGGATGAGTACACAGCAATAAGCCTTTACAGGGAAGAAACTAGACGTGTCATAGTTCAGGACCTTTGGTTCATTAGTTTACTGTCATGTTTCCAAGGATGCAAGGAAAAATATAGATGTGACAGCTAAGATGGGCATATTTTTTGGGTACATTGATACACCTCGCAACTATCAGGTGTACCTCCCATCTCATAGGATGATAACTATTCATAGAGATGTGAAGTTCGATGAAGAGAAGGCCATGAGATATTCCTTTGAGAGGGAGCTTCACTTACATGTAAATGAGAAACTTTTAGCTCCAAAGGAAGAACCTTAAGATGATGTGGAGTAGCCACATGCAAAGGAGCAAAGAATGGAAGAACCAAGTCATGCAAGGGCATCCATAGATTAAAGGAAGTGCACCAGAGAAGCTAACATATTGATGCATGATGCTAGAGAGAATGTGGGAGTACCCAAATCATAACACAGGAATAAGAGGTCACCAAATTAGTACACTAGCTACATTATTATGATGAGCAAGAGTGTAGATACTGAGCCATCCTAATTTTAGGAAGAAGTGTAGAAATTGGTATGGGTTGATTCCATGGTAGAGGAGTATGACTCCATTATAAGAAACAATGCTTGGGAAGTTGTCCCAATGCCAAAGGACAAGTAAGTAGCAGGTTCCAGGTGGATCTACAAGGTGAATCAAGTAGCAGATGGGAGTATCAAAAAACAAAAGGGAAAATTTATGGCCAAGGGGTTCTCTAAGGTGGAGGGAATTGATTATGAGGAGACCTTTACTCCAATAGCAAGGTACAATTCAATCATAACTATTCTAGAATTTTCAATGCAAATGAGATGGAAGATACATCAGATGGATGTGAGGAAAACCTTCCTCAACGGAGTGATTGAGGAAGAGGTGTATATAGAGTAGCCAGAAGTATTTGAGACCTTCAACATAGAGTCGCATGTGTGCAGACTCAAGCGAGTGATGTATGGATTAAAACAAGCACCTTGTGATTGGTACACTAAGATCGATAGCTATTTCACTAGGTTTGGCTTCATCAAAAGTGAAGTAGATGTAAACCTTCACCATATTGTGGCTAAAGGTAAATTATTGGTTATAGTATTATATGTCGATGATTTAATTCTAACGGGTGATGAGAAGATGGTTAAATATTTCAAAGAGGATATTGCAAGAGAATTTGGCATTATTTCGTCGGTATGAAAGTATGGCAAGGAGATGGGGAACTGTTTGTCTTACAGGGCAAGTATTCTAATGAGATACTGAAGAAGTTCCATATGGAGAGAAACAAATACATGCAGACTTCTCTAGCAAGGAATTCAAGGAAGGAATATGGTACTTCAGGTGAAGTATTAGAGGCTACTATTTACATGAAACTCATGGGTTCACTTATGTACTTGGTGAAAACACGAATGGACATGTGTTTTTCAATTAACCAACTTAGTCAAGCAAGGGTTAAGGCAACCAAACTCTATTGGAAGACAATTAAACATGTGTTGAGATACTTCAAAAGCACGAGTTAGTTTGGTCTTTGGTACAAATCGGAAAAGGGAGTGAAGCTGTAAGGCTTCACAGATGCAAATTGGGTAGGGAGTCTATCAGACAACAAGAGCACATTAGGGGGAATCTTCAATATTGGGTTAGCAGTAGTTTCTTGGTACAACAGGAAGCACAAATCAGTGGAACTTAGTTCAATAGAAGTAGAGAACATGGATGCTAGTCAACTAGCCTATGAAGATATCTGGATGATAAAGATCATTGTTAGGTTATTTGGTGAGCGGATGGATCTTAAAGTGATCTACTGTGACAATCAGAGTTGTATCAAACTCTCTGAGAACTCACTTTTTCATGATCGGTCCAAGCATATCAAAATCTGAAATCACCATCTTAAAGATTGTGTGTAGAGGAGAATCATGTTGCTTGAGTACATTCCTACAGAGGAACAAGATGCAAACATCTTGACTAAGGCACTGTTAAGAGGGAAATTCACGTTCCATACAGGAATTATTGGGGTATTTGATAATCATTTTTCTTGTTGAGAAGGAGCGTTGAAAATGCAACAAGAAAAATCCTAATTTAATTTTCCCTTGAATTCAATGAGGAGAAAAATTGTAGTTCCACATCACAAGACAAGTTGTATGAGTTAATTAAGTTAATTTGACATAATTGGCTCAGTTAACTTTTCTTGAGGGTCTAACTTGAATTATGTAAAGCGTATCCTACTTTATAGGAGCCATGGTTGAGTTTATTTTGAGTTGGAATTAATAATTCAGTTTAACTGAGTTAAATTTAGTAAAAATAGTTCCAACTGATGGAGGAACTAGTAGGAGTTCTAACAGTGGGGTGCTACTTCATGTGTTCAACCAATTAATTGATGATTCAACCATAAATAACTCATGCATGTCATATCTGAGACTTACCCAGTTGAGATTCGAGTCCAAGGGAAGTGTACTATCAGTTATATAATCATTAAAATTGTATAGGTGGTACATGCAGTCATAGGAAGCCCTATTATGGATTCCACAATTCCAATTGAGGAATTTCCCTAATTAATAGGGGATAATTCCCGAGGAAACAACGCAAGCAAATAGGGACTTGGGCAAGCAACAAATTGGTTAATTATTGGCCTAGGCTTGTCTAGGAAGCTATGAGATAGATAGAGATAGTGCAGAGGTTGCTCGGGCTTGAGAACATGCAAGAACATGCAAGAAATAATTTCCTAAACCAACAAAAGGAGAAAAGAAGTCAAATTATACAAGAATAATATAGCATGTGTGGAAGAGGAATTTTATGAATGGAGATGAGTTTTGTGTGCTACTATAAGCACCCAAAATATTGTGAAAAATTCAAGGCCCAAAATTTCACGAAGTTGATCAGTTTGACCTATGTTGACCTTTGATTTTGGAAGTGACTTGGGGGAGGGATGGACATGAAGTTTTGATGGTAGTTTAAGGTCTTGGTATTGGCCTTATATATATATATATATATATATATATATATATATATATATATATATATATATATATATAGTTTAACCTATTTGAAGCATCAATCAGGAACATGCAAGAAGTAATTTTCTAAACCAACAAAAGGAGAAAATAAGTCAAATTATACAAGAAGAATATATGTGTGGAAGAGGAATTTTATGAATGAGAATGAGTTTTCTATGCTACTATAAGCCTGAAATTTCAAGGGAAGAAATTTCAGGGCCCAGAATTTTGTGAAATTTTTAGGGGCTAAAATTTTAGGAAGCTAATCAGTTTGACCTATGTTGACTTTAATTTTGAAGTGACTTGGAGGAGGGATGGACTTGAAGCTTTGATCGTAGTTTTGGGTCTTACTATTGGTCTTGGATATGTCACTTTGATCTGATTCTATAAGAGAAGGATTGTTGTTGGCTTCCCCCCTTGTGAGGTTTTACCCTCACATGGAGCCTAATTTGTGGTCTCTCTTGCCTCTTTTGCATTATGTTTTCTCTATTTTGTCGATGTGCACTTTAGAACTCTTTTTGCAGTAGATCAATGTCCCTCACAAGGATTTTTCATAAACTTGGAGAAGATTCCAACAACAAATGAAATGTCTGGTCTCGTAGTAGTGAGGTAGTTCAGACTTCCTACAATTTCTCTATACATTGTTGCATCCTCAAATCCTTTTCCTTCAGTGGATGTGAGCTTCAAGTTTTTTTCCAATGGATTAGACAACAGATTGCACACAACCATGAAAAACTTGTTCAACATATCTCCAAAGTACCTCTTCTGAGAGATGAATATAAACTTTAGATATTGAGTTACTTCAATAACAAGATAGTAGTGAACATACACCAAGTCTGTCATTTCAAAATGTTTCCTCAAATCCTTCTTTATGGATGCAATATACCTCTCATTATTCCGTGTTATTCAATGATCATCTACCTACACCACAATATATACAACTATTTTTCCAACTTTCTTGACAAATGAAGTTGCATCATCAAGATCATAATGTTTGAAGTTGAGTTTTAGAAGATGCTTAGTTAACTTCTCGTACCAAGCTCATGGTTCTTGCTTGAGGCCATACAAGGATTTTACAAGATTTCATATTTTATGTTCCTCGCCCTTCAAAAAAAATCATGTTGGATCAGACATAAAAACATTTTCTTTCAGATCTCCATTCGAAAAAACCAGTTTTACATCCATTTGATGCAATTCCCAAGTGTTCTGAGCTTCCAAGGGAAAGAGTGTTTGAATTGTAGCCCATTTGTTTGTGGAGGAAAAAGTCTCCTCATAGTCGACCCCTTCCTTCTCCGTAAAACCTTTTCCCACAAGCCTATCTTTGTGCTTATCAAGTGAGCCATCAACATTATACTTGTTCTTGTAGACCCACGTGCAGTCTATTAGTTTGGTTCCAATAGAGGAACAACCAACTTGTAAGTGCCATTCTTTATCAAGGCCTAATACTCTTTTTGCGTCACCTCTTTCCATTCATCATGAGAAGTGGCTTATTTGAAGGAATTTGGTTCAAAATCTGAAGATAAATTTAGTTCACAATCATAAGAAGCATCCATATCAACAGGTGAATCAAAATTGTCTACATCGCCTCCATTTTTCCTAGGTTAACTTCTTGTTCCTGTTTTTCCAACCTCATCAAGATGACCACTTTCAATTGTCTTTGTTAGCCATTTGGGAGGACCTTTATGAGATGGCCCATGTTGCTCAATTGACTCAGTTGGGGCTAAATCAAGATTAAGTCTCCCAATTCTATCATTCACATCACTCAAAGTGTCATTAGTGGCTGGAGCTTCATGTCGGGGAGAGAGTGGTTTAGAAGAACATTCCATAACTTGATCCAGTATAGGAATCCCACCTTCAAGATGTGGAGTCTCATTATCAAATTCTTGAAAAGACTTGGCATGTCCAAATCTATCGAAGTGACCATGCTGTCACTCAACAACATTGTTAGCCTTAGAAGATTCAATAAATATCACATCTCTAGATACTACAAACTTGTTATTAACTTCATCATAGAGATTGTATGCTTTGGAGACATTTGAATACCCCAAGAAAATACACTTACGACTCCTTGCACCAAGTTTGTTTCTTTGTTCCTTAGGTATAAAGGCATAACACTTGGAACCAAAGACCCAGATATGCTTTACTGAAGGAATGTGGCCATACCACATTTCATAAGGAGTCTTGTTTCTAATAGCCTTAGGTGGACACCTACTATTTATATACACAACACATAGAACAACATCAGCCCAAAACATCAATTTTACATTCGTGATAAACATCATGGAACGTACCATATTTCAAACTGTCTTATTCATTCTTTTGGGGGTTATAAGGCACAGTTGTTTAATGTTTAATACCATGCTGGTGAAGATAGTTTTCAAATTCATTTGAAAAGTATTCTTTTCCATTATCAGTGCGAATAGAGCCAATGTGAGATTTTTGCATCATTTTTAATCCATGCATGAAAGTTATTGAACATTTGAAAAGAATCATATTTGTTCTGCAATAAATAAACCAAACACATTCTGGTTTAGTCATCAATAAATGTCATCATATATTTATTTCCATTTTTAGAAGGAATAGATAGTGGGCCACATAAGTGTGGATGAATTAGTTCAAGTTTTCTATGTGCTCTAGAATGTCAATCATGAAAAGATTGTTTATTGTGATTTCCTAAGATACAAGCATCACATTGCTTAAGTTTCCTAGGAGTTGTAGGCAAACTAGTAACACCACTTTTCTTCAACATACGAAGGGTATCATAATGAGAGTTGTATGAGACGTTATGTGCACGAGTAGAGGTTCCTTGAAGCTTCAGAAATCTTTCTTCTTTTATCCCTGTCATGGCAAGTGAGAAATTTAATGCTTTTCTGACCTCAACCTTTCCATAAAACATATGAATGGAGTGTCCTTGCTTGCAAATGTGAACCAAAGACAATAAGTTTCTCCTTAGCTCTAGGATATATAGAACATCATGCATAAGAAAGTCTAGAAGACCAGCCATTTTGAGCCTGATTGTACCAAGCCCTGATGGCTTGAGTTTTGACTTATCTGCAAAGTATATTGGTCCATCAACATTGTCAGTAAATTATTCAAAGAATATTTTCTAAAATTCACGTGGAAAGTTTCCCTTGAATCAAGTAACCAATCATTTTTCCAAGAAGTAAGTGAAGCATTAAATAAGTCTTCATTGACTCCAATGTTTCAATGTGCCACAACATAATGAGAAGATTAAGGTGCTTTACCTTACCCTTTGTCATTGGTCTCACCTTTGACTTCATTTCTATCCTGCTCAATTTCATCCCAAGGAAACATACATGTCGATGCTTCATGTCGATCTCTATTGAAGCGTATGCAATGAAGATCAGACTTTTCTCCTTAGAATAGTCTGCCTCCCCTACCTCTAAAATTCCTTCTTCCTCTTCCTCTTCGACCATCTCTTCCCTAGAAGAATATAATTGTGTAGGATTATTCTCTCTATGTGCAAGAGACACAACTTCTTTGAAATACTGAGGAGTTATCTTCTTCCAAAAATCCTTCTCTCTCTTAGCAAACTTCTTCTGAAGGGAATCAAAGGTAATCTCCTTAAGGTTTCCACTTGCTTGCAATGAATCAAGATAATTTAAACAAGTGGGATATAGTGCCTTGACATAAGCTATGAGAGGAATGTCTATTTGAAAACCAATAGCTTTTATCTCATGAATAATGCATCTTACTTATGATGCTAAAGCAAGAGGCTCATCATTTTTCAATTCAAGACTGAACAATTTAATCATCAATTGGTCAACTTCAAGTTGAGGGTGTGAGTCATACAATTCCTTCAACTTCTGTAAGGCTTCAAAATCATTCTTAAATGGTGAAATATGGCGACTCAACTCTTCATTTATAGACGCTATAATCATGGCATAGGCCTTGTTGTTCTTATTTTCCTAGATGACAATCTCCTTATCTGATTTGGGCTTTGCAGGTTAATTATCTCCTTCTCCTACACAAACTCCTTTCCACAACTCATTGAAAATGAGAGTGTGTTTGATCTTCCTTGACCACTTAGGATAATTCTCTTTTCTTGAGAGAACTACTCCAACAATAGATATCAATGAATGCATTTAAAATCTATGTAACGTGTAAATAAAATGCACTCTCCTAGAAATATACTCTACAAAAATTGCACTTCTGGTGGAAAAGAGATGTAGTTCAGGTGGCAAACTCTATTCCACATTGGAAAAAAAAAGAGGAATGATATATGAGAGTTAATATTGGGGGAGGGATTATATGGGGGAGGTGTTGTATGGTGGAGGTGATATATGAGGGAGGTGGTATATGGCAGAGTTATATAACAAAGGTGTTATATATTATAACCATCGAGCCAACACAAGCTAATACACAAAATACCATTGAACATATTACCATCAACCATAAAGATTGGAGATATGACCGGGCCAAAAGTTGTATGATGGTATAATGGTATAGCGGTATATTGGGTGGTGACAGCAGCGAAGTCCAAGGAGGTTTTACGAGTGGATTCAACGTATGCAACATAATGACATGTTGGTATATCTCTTGTTGCACCATGAGGTATACCAACAACAACGAAGTCGAATCGGTGGTGTAGGAGTATGACTGAAGTCCTGTGAACTGTCGCAGTGATAGGAGCAATGTTCTTGCAGAGGAGAGAGGGGAATATTGATTGGTCGACAACATATGGTGGTTTTAGTGTTATATGTTACAACGAAGGCCATAAGGTGGTATAGCATATGCGGTATATGATATGGTGGTATGATGGTTGATACCAACTTCAATGGAGGGATTCAATGTAAGGAGATCACAACAAGATTCAATGTGCACTACCGGATTGAGGTGATACCATTCAACATACCATGGCGCTAATTCCAGGCAACACAGGTGATATATTAAGTGGGATTCAGGGGTAGGTATGTAGTGGTATGTGTTCTTACATCGAAGTCAGTGCCATTCAACATATTATGGGTAGCGATGCCATTAAACGTGGACAATGTGGACAAAATGGATGTGATACCATCATATAAAACGATATATTACAACAGAGATATACGTTATAACTGGGAGTATAATACCATTCATGCAGAGGGGAGGGAGGAGGTAATCCACACTGATAGAAATGCCATGAATTTCCACGCTCACCACACCACAACAACTCCGTTCGATGCAGGATAATACCTCGAGGCATCACACCTCTTACACCCTCACATGTTCAACATCTCGAGGCAACAACTCGACTCTTCAATAGTAGGAATAGAATGCACAAAATTTGGGAGGGATATGTCAATTTGCAAAAATGCAGAACAGGGGCAAGAAGGAGTTACAAGGATAGGAAGGAAGCCAAAATTAGTGGTTGGGACTTGTGCTCTCATACCATGTGAGACTAGGAGGTAACTCCTCAAAATAATTGTGTTTTCCCATTAAGGCTGATCATAGATATATACATGGAGGGAGAGAGTCTTGGGCTTCATATTTGAGTGTCTCTTCATATTCCTATTATCCTTATTTTCTATTTGCACTATTTTACATATATTGACCCAATCCCAATGATTAGGTGTCAACATTAATAAATGAAAAATATATGTAAATATTATTAAAGAGCTTATTAAAGGGGAACAAAAAGGGGAGGAGGAGGTGGACCATAAACAAAACTAAAAGTTTAGAGAGATGATTGAAAATAAGAATCATGACACGAGGAGAGAGGAGGGAAAGAAAAGGGTAAGGGAGGATAAAACGGTAAAGAAATTGAAAAAACGTAGGGGGTGGGGATTGATGAAGGGGGATTAGAGAAGATTACAGAGTAAGTTGATGGATTATTGGTTTCCATGAGTGGCTAAGTTTATAGCCATCTTCACCGTTGAATTTATAGGGTTTCTTTTAGATCTCTAATGCTACCCTAATGATTCAATTATTATGAAAGGGATTAAAGCAATGACTGGAGCTTGGTCAAAACAAATAAGGTGCTTGGCATTGAAGGTGTGCTTAATGATGGTTGATTTGGCTACTTGACGATTGTTGTTATTTGCAATGTGATCCTTAAGACAAGTTGTGATTAGTCACCCTATTTGGCCAACGTAAGACTTTCCACATGAATAAGGAATTTGGTAGACATTCGATCCTTTCATGGGATCACACTTATATTTGGCTTATGAGAATAGCTGTCTGAGCTTTTTAGGGGGTGTGAATATGGTCTTAATGTTCTTCTTAGCCAACACCTTGGTGATGTACTAGTGGTATCTTTTATGAGAGGCTGCTTTATAAATTTGAGAGGTAGATTAGCCATTAGCTTTAAAATTTTGGATCATGTGGGCTTTCTCCAAAAGAAGGAACTAGGGAGAAATATTTTAAAGGCTTGGGAGATATGAACATCTGTGGAAATCTCCACTCTAAAACAAATAAGTTTTAGTTAACACATTTTATTAATGTGTTACTCGGAACCAATATAGATCTATGTTAACTAGAAATCTAGCAAGATCCAAAAAGAATCAATTATTTCTAAGTACAAATTGTTTCTTAAATTTTACACTCAAAACAAAAATTTGCATACTTCTATGTGCTTCATAAATCTAGAATTAAGAGAAAACTATAATAGTTATTTAGAATGTAATAAACATATTTAATGTAGTTTTGAAAATAGTTTCAAATGTAATTGTATTTTATAAATCAAGATATCTCTTTTCAATAAAAAAATAATAAATCTAAATTATTCACTTAATATATATATTAAATTATCCAAACTTCTTACTACAATTTTGATATTATTTCCTTGGACAACTAAATTATATAAATTAGTAATTAATTAAGATATAATTAAATTATTAAATTATATAGACTATTAATTAATTAAAATGAAATAAAATATCTCAACTTAACAAAGCATGCGTAAAACCAAACCATTAATTTAATATATATTAAATTAAACAAAGTTGCCCCATTAATTTTAATAAAGAGCAATCCTCTAAACATATTTTACTGTCTTTACTGGAACTTTCTCTGTTGACAATTCTCACATGCACTAAAACCAAACCATTAATTTAATATATATTAAATTAAACAAAGTTGAAGCCCCATTAATCTTAATAAAGAGCAATCCTCTAAAGATATTTTACTATCGTTACTGGAACTTTCTGTTGACAACTCTCACATACACTACTATGAAAGGAAAATTATCACATCAATATGAATACAGAGTCATCGGTCTATATCTAAAATTGATTCACAGAATTACGAGTCAATGATCAGCTCAATTATTTTTTGTTTCACCTATGAAGTCTTCCGAATAAATATTATTTTTATAATTTGGTTTAGACCTTGAATAAAAATATAAAATATACGGTGATCCCAATCTTTATCTTTGAACTAAAACTTGTCCTTGTTCATGTACCTCCATTGTTTTATCATTTCCCTGTTAACATTTTACATTATATTTGTGCTCCATTAGACCGTGTTATACTGTGCGTTCCAAAACTACTGGACACAATTACTATTTGTGTGGCACGTTAATTCTGTATGGCTGGTGCAGACGATATGGGTTAAATAAACTTTATGAAACCCAAGATGTATCTAGAAATTTTTTGATGTGATGGTTGTGTTAGAAACTATACAACACATGACTAGACACAGAACACACTGAACACACATGCTCTGATACCATGATAAGAGCAGAGGAGCACAGCATATTAACACAACACAGAAACACAAGAATTAGAACTGAACAACTTGCTTTATTCACAGATTAAACAAGTATATATACAAGCTGTAGATGTTTCTGGAGATCAGTTGAGTCGGTGGCTTGTTGGAGAAGCTTTTCTGTTGTCTATCCGCCGACTTCATTAAATATAGCAGCCGACTTCATTAAATATAGCAGCGGCTTTCTAGATTCAGCATTTACTGTTTCTGTTGAATATTGTGGACAGGTAGTTGGAATTACTTATGGTTTCCAACACTCCCCCTTAATTTCAACTACACACAATAAACAAGTCACTATACTCTTAATTGTCATGCCTGCCTGGTGGTCTAAGTCTCAGCTAGGCTTACAAAACATTTCATTTAACCTTTCATTTTTGTTTTCTTACGAAAGAGTCCATGTTTGTTCATTTGTTTCACCCCTGGTTTGATAAACAGCTCTGAAACTCCCCCATCTGCTGCAGAGAATTCTGCGTCATTTTCTCTGCTCAAACCTCCATACTGTACTAGCACATACTCTTCCAAAATATTGTCAGCTCCAAAACGTTTCCTCCAGAGAATTGTGTTTTTCAGCATAGTAAAGGCTTCAGAAACCTTGAAGTCTCTTGCTCGGAGAAACTTCAACAGAATCACGTTAGTACATTCATCACCCATGGTGTGAAGAAGAGGAACTCCCCATACGAAAACGCTTTCTACAGGTTGAATTACAACCTCCTCAGTTACCGTGGTAACAATGACCTCAACTGGAGCTTCAGCATCAACTGGTGCAGGGGCAGATGTTGTTTCTTCTTTCTTTATGGTTTCAGTATCAACAGCAGGAGCCTCAGTTGAAGGGGCTGAGACAGACACCGCTTCAGTTACGGTTTCCTCATGCTTCAGAACATCCCTTTGGGCTGGAACCTCAACATTCAACATGATCTTCAACAACATCAAACTCTTTGTCAATGGACTCAAAAATACTGCTAATCCCAAATGGGTTCATGAGAAAATGATCATTAAAAAGATCATTGTCAAAAAAGTCTAGAAAGATATCACACTTCAAACAAAAGGCCACTTCTACTGCCTCTCTCTGCTAGCTTCTTAGCAGGCAACACACCAATGTTCAATTGTCCAGGCCGCAAGAGACTCCTCACCGCACTCGAAAGAAAAAAAATTCTACCCACAGATATCGGCCCTCTGGTACTACAGCAACAAAAATAGCACACAGTTTCCCACTGGTGACATATCAACTCTCACAGTCAAATTTCTCACTTGATATCTAGAGTCTTGATATGCAACCGATATCCTCAGTGCACCAAACCTCAAGTTTTTTTTTTTTTTTTTTAAATAGACTCCCTTCGCCACTTAAAAAATATATATATTAAAAAACCTTATCTCCTTTCTAGCATTCAAACTTTCACATATGACAAAGAAGGTTTTCACATGGGCAAAAGCAATATTGTTACCTTAACCCAATTAATTTGTTCTCGGAGGCTCCTCAGCTACATACTCCTTTTGCACCATGTGGCTTTAAAGAAACCTCTCCACGCACATAAAGTCAATCAAGCTAGATTTCGCAGTCCCACACAAATCAATCTTGGGCTCTAACAGTTGACAACAATAACACTGCTCAAATGACATTCACAGCCCTTGGCGCTCTTAGACGCTCTTCTCTCAGTCCTCTGCAGGTTGCTATAGGTCCACGAATAGCAGACACTTAACACAACAGCGGATGTCTCACAACGAGCCCAACTAGCAGCCGAAGCAACAACGATTTCCACAAAGAATCACCTCCAGATAATGCTCACACTCCTTCAGCATCCACGTCCTGGGCTCGAATCCCAGCAGCCACACCATGACACAGCACACCGAACCTTCACAAACGAACCTGACTGGCTGGTCGATTTCCCTTCACTGCAAATCAAGAACACCAACGTCCTTATTTGACAGCGAGCTCTGTCTCCACAGGTAATGGCAACTCCATGACTCCTCACAAAAGAACCTTTGTCTCCTCGTAGCTCACCAGACTGAGCCAACAACTGACTGCCGACCACACAGCTCCCAACTATATGAGCACACAGCTCCACCACACGCAACCACACGCACAGCTCCCAACTCGATGAGCACACAGCTCCACCACTCTGGACAGGGGCGCGCCTTCCTCCTCACGGTTTACACAACATTGCTATTACACAAACAGACCTCACCAGGTGGCAACAAACCCGAGCTCAAACCCTCGGCTCTGATACCATGTTAGAAACTATACAACACATGACTAGACACAGAACACACTGAACACACATGCTCTGATACCATGATAAGAGCAGAGGAGCACAGCATATTAACACAACACAGAAACACAAGAATTAGAACTGAACAACTTGCTTTATTCACAGATTAAACAAGTATATATACAAGCGGTAGATGTTTCTGGAGATCAGTTGAGTCGGTGGCTTGTTGGACAAGCTTTCCTGTTGTCTATCCGCCTCATTAAATATAGCAGCCGACTTCATTAAATATAGCAGCGGCTTTCTAGATTCAGCATTTACTGTTTCTGTTAAATATAGCAGCCGACTTCATTAAATATAGCAGCGGCTTTCTAGATTCAGCATTTACTGTTTCTGATTAATATTGCGGACAGGTAGTTGGAATTACTTATGGTTTCCAACAGGTTGTCACTAAATGAAGAATACGTTTTTCCAATTTTTTAGATATGCATTATTTATATGGATGAGATGAGGCTGCAAAACAACCCCGGGGACTTTTGGCCACATTATTTGAGATGAGGCTGCAAAACAACCCCGGGGACTTTTGGCCACATTATTTTATGTATTCATATTAAAAAATTAAACTACTCTCTCGTATGATTCCTATAAAGGGGACCATGCCAATCCCATGTCAATTGCATTTTCTGTTGATCTTTTGGAGAGAAAATGGAAGGGAGCATAGAGTATGCTGCAGCTGTAACAACAATAATAGCTATGATGCTGTCGCTGGTAACAGCCTTGCTGCTGGGGCTTTTTTTCAGAAAGAAATGGAGGAATTGCGACGTGTACCCACCTTGTGCTGCATCAATGGTGGATCATATCCTCAATTTTAAACGCATACATGACTTTTTCTACGATCGGCACCAACGCTTCAAAACTTTCCGAATAGCTTATCCTACGTTTAGCATGGTGTGTACCACCGATCCTGCAGATGTAGAGCACATGCTCAAAACTAATTTTGCGAACTACATCAAGGTCAGTTCATTAGCTTATACTATATTACTTCAAAATTTTTATGTATTTACTATTGTGATATTTTTGTTGGAGATTTTTGGATTAGAACTGTGCAATATTTATATTTGGTCTATCTTTTGGTCTGTGAAGATAGAGTTTCCATCTTAAAACATTGTATTGATGACAAATATTATACATTTCTAATCCAAAAATCACCCACAACAAAATGAATAAAGGTGAAAATCTCCAATCACTTATATTACCAAATTGTTTTGAGAAATTCACAGGGAGATTCCATCCACGAAGTTATGGAAGACCTTCTTGGGAATGGCATTTTTAACGTTGATGGAGTGGACTGGCGGAAACAGCGAAAATTGTCTAGTTTGGAATTCTCCACAAAACAATTGAGGGATTATAGCAGTGTTGTTTTCCGGCAGAATGCATTGAAACTTTCCAAAATTTTACTTGAAGTCTATCAAACTAAGCAAAAAACTGTAGAAATGCAGGCATGCGTGTTAAATCTTTTGGTTTTCAGAGTTTATATCTAGATTTAACTGTTTTCGACTTTCTCATCGTTCGGTTTTCAGAGTTTATACCTAGATTTAACGGTTTTCCACTTACTCACACTTGGTTATCTTTTGTGAATGAATGTTAACAGCGTCTATTTCTGAGATCAACCATGGATGGAATCTCCAAGTTCGCTTTTGGACTAGAAGTCAATAGCTTATCCATGGATGAGTCTGGACCGGGGGCAACTTTTTCAAAGGCTTTTGATACTGCAAATGGTTTGCTTTTCGCGCGTCATTTTGACCCTATCTGGAAATTAAAAAGGTACTTCAACGTAGGATCGGAGGTCATCGTAAAGGAATGCATCAAAATCGTGGATGATTTTGTGTACGACGTCATTCGGAATAGAAGACATGAGATTTCACTGCAAACTATTAATGTAAGGCAACACCCACAACAGACTCCGTATTTAGTTTTGAAAACTTTTTTAGTCATTTGATGAGTCTGTAGACGGTTAGGGTTAGGGTTAGGGTTTATGCGTAAGAAATAAAGAACCAATTAAATTGAATCGGTATTAATTTTATCTTTTTCGTCAAACAAATCCCAGATCAACCGTTTTTTAGTTTTGACCGTTTACTTGTTTCAACCTACAGATGAAACCAGATTTGCTGTCTCGATTTATGGAAGTAACTGACAGTAACCAAGGCGATTACTCTGCGAACGATAAGTATCTACGAGATATTATTATTAACTTCATTATTGCTGGGCGGGATACCACTGCGACTACTCTTTCTTGGTTCTTCCATATGCTTTCGAAGAGTCCAGACGTTGAAAAAAAGATTCTTCGAGAAATCCGTGAGCTGGTCAAGGAGAAAGAACGTGTGCCCCTGGAAGAAACTGTAACTAGGTTTTGTGAAAGTCTAACACATACAGCCTTGGACAAGATGCATTATCTTCATGCAGCTTTATCGGAGGCTTTGCGTCTCTATCCCCCTATTGCACAGGTAAAAGGTTTGGGGTTATATCCTTATTGCACAGTTAAAGGTTTGTCGTTATATTTTATTGAAATCAGTATAGCAAATCTCTACCCATCAAATTTTTGAAGGTAAAAATCTCTCTTTCTAGTTAAAAAACACTTAAAAGAAGTTTATACCCAAATAAATTTAATTTCTAATTAGGATAAATCTATATTAGTGGTAATTGCGTTTTGGGTGGGATGGAGTGCGGTTGGGTGTTGAACATCTTTAACGAAAATAAACATGTCCTCTTTCTCTTTAGTTATTGTGCAGCTCCTTTTTCTAATAAGTTAAGATCAGTCGGATACAGTTCTAATATTGAACCGAAACGGAACACAGTTCTAATATAGATCTAGTTTCATGACAGAGTAGGGATTAAGAGATCCGGATGAGAAGAAATGTTCAGGGTTAAGAACTGTAGATGAAAGCATATATTCTCTTTTGTCTCCTCTGTTTGGAGTTTCCGAACTCTGAGCCATTTCCATTTGTTTAGATCTGTGAACTTTGTGTTTCTCGATGACAGGGCATTAAATATATTGGTTCATGTGGTTGTCAAATCAATTTATTTAATTAATTGTATCTTGGAGAACTGGATAATTTTATGATAATATTTTATTGCTACGATAATATAACAAAGATATTCAAAATGCCTAGCAGAATTTTATATTAATCTTACACAGTTTGGTCCAGAACTCAGGGAAACAAGCAAGCATAGATCCATGTTTGTATAAAAAAAAGTTGCAGTGAAATTTTTTATTTCTAAGGGCAAGTCGTGTATCCTGCTTTCTATTAATATTAGTTTAATCTCAAAGGTATAAATGATATTCTTATTCTTTTCCATTTTGTTTATATTCTATAGAGATAAAATAATATGACATATTATCAATTGACACATTTTTTGACAGGATGGAAAGGTTGCAGTTGCTGATGATATCCTTCCAGATGGATACAAAGTAAATAAAGGTGATATCCTGGTCTATGTACCTTACTCTATGGGAAGAATGAAATATCTCTGGGGAACTGATGCTGACGAGTTTAGGCCTGAGAGATGGCTCCAGAATGGAGTTTTCCAGCCCCAGTCACCATTCAAATTCACTGCATTTCAGGTAAGCAACCTGAGCCTGATAGTGAAATTTTTAGATGACCTGAGTGAGATAGTAAATCTTTTGAAAACGATGCCATAAAATTCATGAGGTGTTATCGATTTTATTGCAGGCTGGACCTCGTGTTTGTCTTGGCAAGGATTTTGCATACATGCAGATGAAGATTGTGGCTGCTGCCCTTATTCGTTTCTTCGAATTTGAGGGTATAGAGGGTGAAGAAGTGACATATAGTCCAGCTCTCACCCTCCATATTGCTGGGGAAGGGCTCAATCTTCAGTTCAAGCCTAGATTAGACTTTTGAGCACAGTTTCACTTTATAAATAATAAGGCAGCGTACAGTGAAACCCTTACCCAGTTTCTCTACTTGAAGGCGTCTATAAGCCACAATGTCAAAATCCTCTGAAAGCATTCAATGAAATATGTAGAAAAAGCTTAAACCTCATGATGAAATATGTATAGTATAGTCTTTCAGGATATAACTTATATAGTATATGTGGTTACTGTCGGTCATGCTCAGTTTCACAACGAAATTTGTTGTTCTATATTTTCACTTTACCGATTGTTTTGTAAAAACACAAAACAGTCAGGGTGAAATACAAATTTGTCGGTTTGTATTTTCGTTTCCCCGATTGTTTTTGTTAAGAAAACAAAATGATCAGGAGTTATACATATATCAGTGAGTAAGAGTTCCTTATTTTGTTAAATGGTTATTCATGGGTTTATTTGTTTTAGTATTTATGGGACAATTGAGAATACTGCCTTGGCATTTAAATTTTTTATAACAGTATAGCGATATAAATTAGATAATTCGCTAGTATATGTTTATATGACTGTGAGTTTAGTTATAGGGTTCAAAACCACATACTATTTACAGGGTTCAAAACCCATAGCATGTGGTTATAGCACCTTTAGATTAAAGTGGTTAATTTTTTAAGTGGTTTTTGTTTTTTGTAATGGTGAAAATTTGAAAGGAAAATGTAAAAGAAGGACAATTAAATTAAAAAGGAAAATGGAAATTTACTATGAAAATTAAAATGGAAAATGGAATTTGGAATTGCACATTATACAATGCAATAAGTAAAATAAAGTGGCTATGAATTAAAATTTAGTGTTATGTAGGCTTATTTTTAAAATTTCTGAAAATTTAGTGTTATGAAGACTTACTTTTTAAATGTATGGAAATTTATTTATTTGTAATTATTGGACCAGTGTTTAAGTGTGATCTTTTGGAGTTTGTAGCAGATTTCTTGGCCTAAAACATTGTGGCTAAATCTTGATTTGTGTTGTTTGAACTGGTTTTTTTATTACATATATGGATTGAACACCCTCAAAACTGTAGGGTACTTCTATTGTGAAGAGTTGACCGGTCAAACTTATGATTTCAATGAATCATTCTATACAAATTAGATAAAAAATAAAATGGAAAACTTTACAAAAAAATCTCCCATCCACCTGATGTGATCTCTCTTTTACCATTAACCATGACTATATCAGAAAATATGAAGAGTCACTAAAGAGCTTTCATTTTCTCCTTCTTGCTAAAGGTCCATGCTTGTTCATTGGTTGATGCAATTTCATCTTCACATTTCTTGCTTTCCTTATGATCTCCTTTAGCTCCTTTTTCTTACTTACTTAACATCAACAACTTCTTCAGACTAGGGATGCAAGGCAACATCCCTAACAATGAAAACAAGGTAATCCAATTCATGCTCTTCCCACTTTCCAAGAAAAGGAGTCTTGTAAATTATGCGACCAAGTTCCTCTTCATCCACTAAAATGCACTCATCTTGGAACAAAAGCGGCCTCTAAATAACATCCATGATCATATCCTCCACTTTAGCAGCTAGCTTAGAAGCATCCATGATCATATCCTCCACTGTCACATCCAACTTAGAAGCAAGTCCAATCAATTTTCTAACAATTAAGTTCCAGGAGAAACATGTTTTGCTATAAGTAATTGCAGGAACATATGGAATAAGCTGCACCTTCTAATATTCATGATAAATGCATTTTGTTTATCGAATTATTCTTCTGACTCAAAAATATTACCCGGCGCAATAATATTTCCAAATGGACTCTTTAAAAAAATGATCAACTGTTAGAAAAAACAACACCTCTATACTGGGCCACAGCTCCAATACGGATTCAGACAGGCTCTGTGCCTTTTCTACAGCGAATAATCAATCTGATACTCCTAAAACTCCATTCCAACTTACTCCCAATAATGGCCTAATACCTTACAAAAGCATAAACGAGCTCCGATATGGTATGGTGCTCTTTAGTGACTCATTAAATGAGCTTCGTTTAATGAGCTTCGTTTAACACAGCGGACAATATTCAAGCCTCCGCACTGGCAGCTACTGATTGTAACCCCAGGTAAAGAATCAACACATGCTCGGCTTCTGGCCGGCTCCACTGGTCGCTCAACACTCTACGACCTCCACGACCACGCTCACTGCCAACTCCCTCACGCTGCTCTACGCACAGCAAGAGAGAAACACAACTCTTCACTGCTGGCTCAAGTTTACCCCACTCCAGGCAACACTCCAACAACGATCTGTCAGGCAAGACTCCAACAGCGATCCTCTCCTGCAGCGACTTTCTTCTCCTCCAGGTGGCTCGATCCACCCTCAGCGGCGTTCACAGCCCTTCAGCTTCAGCGCTCTTCAATTTCAGCTCAACTCTAGGTTATCACACGCATAAAGATTAACTCAGCAAACAACCACTCCAGGATTTCATTCCACACATTGATCTGCGACCCTTTTGATTTCTTCAACGAGCACCGCACCACGCTGGACTGCTTCTTTTACGCAGCTCCTCTACTCCACAAGCACTCTACGACATGCAGCACTCCATGACAGGTCTTGATACAGGCAGGATCACCAAGCATAACAGAGAATAAAATCTGACAATTGAACCACTGAACGCTAGCTCCACTCTAGCTCAAGTTCACGGCTTTAAAGAATGCTACCAGGCATTCAAGTACATGGGGTTCCCCGCGACAGTTCGAATCTCTCAGGCGACGCCACTGCGCTGCAATCTTCCTCTCACAGCCTCTATCGGGCACAGACCCACACAGTCAACACTGTCCAGCGCCCAATGCTCCAGCACTGGCTTTAGGCGGCTCAACACAGCTCCCAAAACACATGACTCTTCGAAAAATTGTTTCTGAAGAGCAATCCAGAGAAGCACAGCTTCTCCTCCCGGGCTCATCGTTCGCTCCTTTGTTATTCCGGTTTTTTTTCTGGGTATTGCATTTACAAGTGGGTGTTCAACTGTGATATTTGGCATGTTGGGTATTTTTTAATGGATAAATACCAAAACCAAAATAAAAATTCACCACAGAGACAATACTCTGTTTACTCTATCCAAGATCTTTTGACAGGGAACCTCTTAAAACCAAAATGACTCAGAAGACAACATTACACAGCCACAACACATTTTTATTAATTTAAAACTGAAAGACTGATACAAATTCCATCCTCTGTGCAAAGAGGGATTCACAAAATAAAACTCTGCTGCTCTCACAGATTTTCCACTGCTGTGGAGATTACATAAAACAATTTCAAAACATACCTCTGTTTTTCAATGCCCGACAAACATTACAGCACTGCTGTGCATGCAAAAAGAAAATCGCACAACTGTGCGTAGCCACCCCACTCACAACATAAAAAAAAACTTACATAAACTACACACTCACACGGGCACAACACTCAACTACCACACGTAGTCTCTTTACTGCATCATCATAAAAAATATATAAAAAATATATTAAAATATGCCCATGACTATAATAAAGGCATTGGACGTATGCCCATAACTATTTTAAATACATGCCCATAACAATAATAAAGGCCGCCACCAAAAAAAACTACGACAACATTAAATCCATTGAATTCCTCCTACGGCGGTCAACTGATGAACTTTCACTCCACGTAAAAATTGATTTGACGCGGGCAGTGCACCTTCGGGAAGTCAACGGCTGTGATTGAGCGCCCAGATGATCCGACGTGGTTCGCACACCCTCCTCGGGCAAACCAATCGACCTTTACCGTCCGGGGAAAGTGGTTTTGGGCGTCGTACAAGAGACGCGTGGCGGCATGTGAATGTGTTCGGAGCCTCAGCAACGGATACCGCCTTTGGTGAATGGCGGTGCAGGGAGACCGGGTGGTTTTCCTGAACCACCGTGCTGTTCAAATTAGAATTTAACACTCCCCTTTAATTTTAACAGCCGCGCGTTCAGTCATTCCCAAGCATTATCTCAAAAATTCGAAACTCTTCTGAACTAGTGGCTTTGTCAAGATGTCTGCAACCTGTTCCTGGGTCCTGCAATGTTCTAGGACGATTTCTCCATTGTTCACCAATTCTCTGATGTAGTGAAACCTTGTATCGATGTGTTTCGTTCTCTTATGAAAGACTGAATTCTTTGACAAAGCAATAGCAGAGCTATTGTCACAAAAGACCACTGTTGCTTTTGCCTGCTCTTGGCCTAAGCTTCTCAACATCCTCCTCATCCAAACTGCCTGACATGCTGTTGCTGTCGCTGCCACATATTCTGCCTCTGTTGTAGATAATGCTACAATGGACTGCTTCTTAGAAGCCCATGAAATGGCTCCTGAACCCATATGAAAGACATAACCGGAAGTGCTCTTCCGATCATCTACACTTCCAGCCCAATCACTGTCAGTGTATCCAACCAAATCTGAATGTTCTGAGACATTATATAAAATTCCAAACATTTTGGTACCTTTCACATACCTCAAAATTCTCTTTGTTGCCTGCCAATGTGCCTCCTTTGGCATCTCCATAAATCTGGAAATTAAACTAACAGCATACATTAAATCAGGCCTAGTTGTTGTTAAATACATAAGGCTGCCCACAATGCTTTTGTACAGGCTAGGATCAAAATCCTTGCTGCTGTCCTCTCTGCTGAGCTTTAATCCCATCACTGTGTGAGTGATTGCTGCCTTGCATTCTTCCATCTTAAATCTGCCCAAAACTTGATTTACATATCTTGCTTGAGATATAAAAATTCCTTTTTCATTTTGATCTACTTCTATGCCTAAAAAGTATCTCAACAAACCCATGTCAGTCATTTCAAACTCATCCTTCATGACTGATTTAAAATTCTCAATAAGATAAATATCATTTCCAGTGAAAATAACATCATCTACATACAAGACAACAATTAAAATTTTACCATCCTTTTCCTTGATGTAGACTGTGGGTTCTCCTTCACATTTGTCAAATTCATTCTCCAATAGATATGAATCTATCCTGCTGTACCATGCTCTTGGCGCTTGCTTCAGCCCATAAAGAGCTTTCTTCAATTTGCACACTTTGTGCTCTTCACCTTTCTTCTCATATCCGAGAGGCTGTTCCACATAAACCTCTTCCATTAACACTCCATTTAGGAATGCTGACTTCACGTCCATTTGGTAGACTTTCCATTTGTTTTGTGCTGCTATGGACAACACTGCTCTCACGGTTTCCATTCTTGCAACCGGGGCGAAAGTCTCCTCATAATCTCTCCCATACTGCTGCTTGTAGCCTTTGACAACCAGCCTTGCTTTATGCCTTTCAATCTTGCCTTCAGCATTGCTCTTGGTCTTGTAGACCCATTTCACACCAATGACTTCTTTGCCTTTTGGTAATTCAACCAAATCCCATGTTTTGTTTCTCTCTATGGCATTGATCTCTTCATCCATAGCTTCTATCCATTTCCTATCTTTAATTGCTTCTTCGAAATGAATAGGATCATCAACATGACAATACAAGGCAAATAAGGAATTCATTCCTTCATCATAAATGTCTCATAGATTTCTAAACTTCTTACCTCTTTCACTTGGTGTGCAAGTGCTTGAAGATGCACTTGAATTTCCTCCTTGTGGTGTGCTTGGAGAAGCACTCTCATTGATCCTCAATGGTGTACCTTGTTGTTCCTGTGTTGGTGCTGCTGTTTGGGGATTCATTTCAGCCACTTCCTCTTCATCCTCATCATGAGACAAACAGCCTTTAATGTTCACTATTTTCTCTATGCTTCCATCCCAAGCTTCCTCCTCAATGAATTGAACATCCCTGCTGACAAAGAATTTCTTGGTAGATGGGATATATAGCCTGTAGGCTTTGGATTCATCACTATATCCAACAAGGATACACTTCTCCCCTTTGCTGTCCAACTTCCTCCTTAGCTGATCTGGAATGTGTGCATAGGCCACACATCCAAAAACTCTCATGTGGGTGACGCCTTGCTTTCTCCCACTCCATGCCTCTTCTGGCACCTTGTTCATCACTGCTTTTGTAGGACACCTGTTCAAAATATAAACTGCACAATGTACAGCTTCAGCCCAATACTCATTTGGCAAATGCTTTGCCTTCAACATGCTCCTTGCCATCTCCATGATGGTCCTGTTCTTCCTTTCAGCAACTCCATTTTGCTGTGGGGTGTACCGAGTTGTGAACTGTTTATGTATTCCATTTTCTCTACAAAAATTTAGGAATTCATTTGAGATATACTCACCTCCTCTATCAGTTCTCAATACTTTTATGTGCAGCCCGCTTTGGTTCTCCACAAGTGCTTTGAAGTTTTGGAATTTCTCAAAGACTTCACTTTTGTTCTTGAGGAAATATATCCAAGTCTTTCTTGTAAAATCATCAATGAATGTCAAGAAATATAGGCTGCCAGCTAATGATGGAGCTTGCATTGGTCCACACAAATATGAGTGGATAATCTCTAAGGGTGCCTTTGCCCTTATACTTTTCCCTGATGGAAAACTCTCTCTATGTTGTTTGCCCAATATACAACCTTCACAAAGGCTGTCCGGCTTCTCTATCAATGGTAATCCCTTTACCATTCCTTTTCTGCTCAATAAGTTTAGACCTCCAAAATTTAGATGCCCGAATCTCAAGTGCCATAACTAGTTCTCATCCTTTGGCACGCTTTGGAAGGCCTCTTGGGTGACTGCTGCCATTTCCTTCTTGTTCTTCATGTCTGCCCTGATTCGGAGAGGGAACATCCTGTTCCTTGTCATCTTCACTTCAGCAATGCATCTTTTGCTGGGTGGTATGTCCATGATGGTGCACACATCATTTACAAAGTGAACATTGTAACCCTTTTGGATAAGCTGTCCAACACTCAATAGGTTACATCTCATTCCGGGGACATAGTAGACATCTGCTATGGTTTTCCTTTCTCTTTGTTTTGTAAATATTTTTACCTCCCCTTTTCCCATAACAGACACTTTACTATCAGTTCCTAGTGTGACCTCTGATTTCAAATTCTGATTTAAGGCTGAAAAGAGGGCTATATTCCCTGTCATATGGTTGCAACAACCTGAGTCTAAAAACCATATGTCCTCACTTTGTGTTTCAGCCATGTTACAAGCTAACAGGACATTTTCTTGACTGTTGTTTTTTCTTGTAACATTTGCATTTTGTCTGCTGTTCATATCATGTTGTTTCTTTCTACAATCACTAGCATAATGTCCATACTTTTTGCAATAATAGCATTGAACATTAGATTTATCATACCTTTATCCTTGAGCATGATACTGTTCTCTTTGTTGGCTGCTGCCCTGACCTTGGTTCTGATTTGGATTGCTGCCTCTTCCTTGTGCATTTGATGGGCTGTTCCTTCCACCTCTGTTCTGGCTTCTGCCTCTTCCTCTTCGGTTTCCTCTTCCTTGACCTCTTCCTCTTCCAAAGGACATCTGGGTCTTGAAGGCTTGCTCAAGGGATGAGTTTTCATTCCTACTCAACCTCTGTTCATGAGTTATCAGTGATGCATGTAGTTCATCAACTGAATACTTTGAGAGATCCTTTGTCTCTTCAATGGTGGTGACTATGGCATCAAACCTTGAGGGTAAGACCCTCAATATTTTCTCCACTATTCTTCTATCTTCAATGGTTTCTCCATGAGTTCTCATTTGTGTGATTACACCAATTACATGAGTGAAGAATGAGTCAATGTTATCTGACTCCTTCATGTTCAAGTTTTCAAAATCCTTTCTCAGCATTTGCAATTTTGCTGTCTTCACTCTCTCCATGCCTTGATACGCTGTCTTGAGAGTTTGCCATGCTTCATGTGATGTTGTAGCTGCTGCTATCCTTGGGAATATACTCTGGTCCACTGCTTGATACAACAAGACAATGGCCTTTGCATCCTTCTTCCTATTGAGCTTCAGCTGATCCTTCTCTCCCTGAGTTAATGCATTGAACTCAGTTTCATCTGCTGGTTCCTCAAACCCATATTCTACTAGTTCCCATATATCTTGAGAGATGAACAAAGCTCTCATGGTTATAGACCAGTAGTCATAGTTCTTCCCATTAAAGTGTGGGAGCTGGGTGTTGAACATACCCATGCTTGTGCTTGCCATTCCTTGCATCTTGAACTATGGTTTTAAATCCTTGACTGTGTTTTTTTAAAAAAAACAACCGACTGTCTTCAGCAATAACAAGAGAAATGCTTTTGGGGAATACCTGAATCCTTCGCTGTCTGAGTCTTCTGTCTGCCTGAGAAGTTTTGCTGCAGCAACAACCTTCTCCCTTCAGCTTCTTTAACTTCTTTAAAGAGCCTAAGCCAGCTTTGATACCACTGTTGGGTATTTTTTAATGGATAAATACCAAAACCAAAATAAAAATTCACCACAGAGACAATACTCTGTTTACTCTGTCCAAGATCTTTTGACAGGGAACCTCTTAAAACCAAAATGACTCAGAAGACAACATTACACAGCCACAACACATTTTTATTAATTTAAAACTGAAAGACTGATACAAATTCCATCCTCTGTGCAAAGAAGGATTCACAAAATAAAACTCTGCTGCTCTCACAGATTTTCCACTGCTGTGGAGATTACATAAAACAATTTCAAATCATACCTCTGTTTTTCAATGCCCGACAAACATTACAGCACTGCTGTGCATGCAAAAAGAAAATCGCACAACTGTGCGTAGCCACCCCACTCACAACATAAAAAAAACTTACATAAACTACACACTCACACGGGCACAACACTCAACTACCACACGTAGTCTCTTTACTGCATCATCATAAAAAATATATAAAAAAATATATTAAAATATGCCCATGACTATAATAAAGGCATTGGACGTATGCCCATAACTATTTTAAATACATGCCCATAACAATAATAAAGGCCGCCACCAAAAAAAACTAAGACAACATTAAATCCATTGAATTCCTCCTATGGCGGTCAACTAATGAACTTTCACTCCACGTAAAAATTGATTTGACGCCGGCAGTGCACCTTCGGGAAGTCAACGGCTGTGATTGAGCGCCCAGATGATCGGACGTGGTTCGCACACCCTTCTCGTGCAAACCAATCGACCTTTACCGTCTGGGGAAAGTGGTTTTGGGCGTCGTACAAGAGACGCGTGGCGGCATGTGAATGTGTTGGGAGCCTCAGCAACGGATACAGCCTTTGGTGAATGGCGGTGCGGGGAGACCGGGTGGTTTTCCTGAACCACCGCGCTGTTCAAATTAGAATTTAACATGGCAGGAAGGGAGGCACTTCACGCTCACGTCGAAGAGCCCGTTTAGGTTAAACTATTTGCGGTGATCCCTGTGGCGTAACTCTGCACTCACGCCAAAGAGGCCGTTTAGGTTAAACTATTTGCGGCGATCCATGTGGCGTCACTCTACGCTGACGTCAAAGAGGCCGTTTAGGTTAAACGATTTGCGGCGATCCCTGTGGCCGTTTAGCTTAAACGATTTGCGGCGATCGCTGTGGCGTTCATAGAGTTACGGGGATAGATTCGTATGTTTTGAGAAATTAGCGGCTCTTCATTTTGATAGGAGGGACGGAAGGCACCAACCTTGGTTTTGTATAACCACGAGCACAGCAGTGTTGATGACACCTGCCATAGCCCACAACAGCGGAAGATATTTTTATACAGCAACAGCATATGTTCGTCATTTTGGGTTGAGCAATGTAGCCATAGAGGTGTTGTTAATTTTTTTTATAATTTAAAATTTGAGATCATTACTAAATGCAACTCTATTGTTCAATCTGGAATTTTTTTCCGCATGTTAAAATATAGTTATCTTATTCTAAAATATAGTCATCTTAGATTGCAAAATATATATAAATCAAACATATTTTTATTAAGAAAGTTATGTGTACATCATATCTGATAAGCATATGGGTATATAACATTCAATCTGATAAGCATATAGACTTGCAAACAATAATCTCAAACTGAAACTCAAAGAGGGCTGAAAAACCTAGGGTAGAAAATTGTAAACACACTGAAACCCAAAGGGCTGAAAACCCTAGGCTAGAAAATTGTAAACACATAAACATGGGCAGGCAGGGCTACCATTGAAGACCCCGAAGGGAAACATCTACGCAACCAAAAGAAAAAGGCCACGAAAACCCAGGAACGAGCGACCAAAATGTTAGTAAATGGGACTAAACCCCCAAATCGCACCAGGTCACAGAACAGAAGACCCAAGGGGCTTAGATACACAAGAAGCAAAAGCCAAGACTGCGCAACTTCTAACAAAGCCGGAAAGGCCACAGCAACCAACGACGATCTCCAAGAAAAACGACCATAAACGTAACTCGAAATCCAAAGACCATGACAAACAACGAACTGGCAGTGAAAAATATCTCGAGCAGAAGAAAACCCGCGCAGAACACCCACCAACACCAAGCAATGAATGATGAAATCCCAAACGCATCAGAACCCCCGCGCCGGAGCGAGGCCTACGCACCAACGTTCATCCTCGCACCTTCAAGGAGAAGCCCCGGTGGAAAGGAGAACCGAGGGAGGCACGAAAGGGCATTACAATATGATAACATTTCTAGAGCATTGGTATAAAGAAATTCCTTATCAGTCAATTTTGTAATTTTAATGAATTATTTGGCAGAAATAGTTACATCGTTTTACATTTCAATTAAAAAAAACAAGTGGTGTAGAATTATTATTTAATTTGCTAAAGATATTATTTAATCATTATTATAAACTAATTACAAAAATATTTAATTTAATTTATGTGCAAAATTATATGAATTAAATATCTATGATCTTATTTAAATAATTTTGTGTAATTAATTTTATAGACAATTAAATGAACCATAACCACTTCATTATGCACTGTAACCTAGGTTACACACCATTAGCTCTAAAATCAGTACAATAATGTTATAGCAATGAAAACGAAAAAATAATTATATTAACGAAGTAACGAAATCTAGTACCTTGGCAGTTCCACAAAACTCGGTTGAATGAACTACTTATTCGTGAGACTGAAAGAGATGACTTTAATGTTAAAGAAAAATATCAATTTTTTTCCTAGTTAAATATTTATAAATTATTATTTTTAATTATAATAAAAAATATATTTATAAATTAATTTTTTTTAATTATAATAAAAAATATATGTTAATAGGAAATCTCTAATTGAAAAATACATATTTATTTTTAAAATTTAAATAAAATAATTGCTAAAATCAACTAAGAAAAAAAATTAAAAACTTACACTTCATCAGAAAATATCCAAATAGCTTTTATAATAGTTAATACTATTTTCATTTGTTTATATATTTTTAAAATGCTTTAAATATAATAAATAAAGATAAATTAAAAAATCATATTTATTTCGAAATATTAAAATAAATTATTAATTTTTAAAATCCGTCCCACAAAAAACAGAAGCATACGAATCTTTTTACGAATTCTCCATAAAAAAATTAAAACTATAGGAATTTCATTGTACATTTCAACTATATAAAACATTCACAACATGGTAATTAGAATTACCTCGTAAAATAGACTCTATAGCATTCTCGGGACTAAAGTTATTAAAGTCAACATTCTCCTGCATCTTTTTACGAGTTCTCCATAAAAAATTTAAAACTATAGGAATTTCATTGTACATTTCAACTATATAAAACTTTCACAACATGGTAATTAGAATTACCTCGTAATATAGACTCTATAGCAATGTGTGGACTAAAGTTATTAAAGTCAACATTCGCCTGCATCATTTGGTCATAGATGGTGGTGATAGTAGATATAATTGATTAGAGGGGAGAACTGTGATTTATATTTCATAGTTTTGATGGAAAATGCATTTTTCTTGTTATTTTTATTTTTATATCGATTTTCATTTTTATTTGGATAAAAAAATAAAATAGCTATGTGGGTTTTTAATGAATATATAATAATATCAAGTAAATAAATAGATTAGTAATGTTTCATATTTAAATGTAACATTTTTGTTTCGACTTTCTAGATTAACTTAAAGAAGTGGAACCAATATTTTATAGACTTCCTTTCCGTGCTACACGACCATAAAAACTAACGAACCACTCCACGTGCCCAACCCTTTAGTTAACCTAGCCTTTCACTGAACTAAACCCCCAGTCACTCCCATGTCAAGGCCTCCATGCGACTGAAACCCTGTAGTCGCTCTCACTTACTTGCTTTAGTCTTTTTCGGCTAGTTCTATGCTAGCAACCATGGGATTTAAGCCTCCTTTTTAGGGCTAGGACCCAAGCCTTTGCCCAAAATATAATGAAACACTCAGAGATGCTAAATAACAAGGAAACAAGGCCTCTAATGCAAAATTTGAACAAGGACCTAACCTGAATCATCCTAACCATGACAGGCATTTTGTCAAACACATCATGAACATGTAATGTACAAGTCATAAGTACACATATGAACATAGGGGCCTCATACTTATCTGAGATTCGTCAAGGATGTATGATGCCCTCTCATAATAAGTGCATTATCATCTATTAGGTCATTTATTCATTATCATTTTCTCTACTAACCAAAACTTGATGAGGCATAACTCAAGACTAATATAAAACCATGCTTGTAACCAACATATAACAAGATAAATAAAAATAATAGAACATCCATTAAAGACATATAATAACAAGTATAAATACTCATGAAATACAAGAGGAAATAACTCTTATTAATATGTTCAAAATCCAACCAAGTGAGGGACTTCCATGTACCACCCAACCATAGATTGGACTCAAGAAAATATTTCTTTCAACTAATTACCCCTGTTCCATATTCCAAGCATGAATATGGGACTCACAATAACCCACCATGCTTCTGAGGAATTACCGCGTATTCTGCCAAAACCGCTTAAGGATTTCTAGGCTAGAAGTAAGCACCAATACAATGAGGGTTTATTGTATATCCTGCAAAGGCATTCCTCGGACCAAACAAGAGACATGAACTACGAGGCTTTACTGCAATCCCACCATATACTGTTCCGCGGATAACTAGGTCTATACAAGCATGGATTCGTCCAAATATCTCAACCTAAACTGTGAGGAATTTTCCCATCTCCACCCTCAGGATCTAGCATATATCCCACCTTTACCGATCGAGGGATCTCAATGCCTTTGGGAGTTTTCTAGATACCACCTCACCCAGTTTCGAAACCATCTAACGATCTAGCTCAACTAAGTAACATAATCCCATCACACCATGGCAATCCACAAATGACAAGGCAAGGCTAAAACCACTATCATGCCTTGAATATCCCATGATGATGACAACAAGATAACCAAATACATACATGTAACATGCATGCAAAAACTACCAAGTAAATCATACATGCAACTTGGTAGCTACAAGTAATCTCGTTGTATCCATTTGATCCAACTCCTACTTACTTGATCTTGGCTTCCCTTTACTTTTTTTTCCTTCTTTTTCCTTCCTTCCTCCAATGCTAGAGTGCTCCAAGAACACTTTAAGTGTGCAAGAGTATAAGAGAGTGAATAGAGAGAGCTCTAAGCTAAAACTGACAAAAGGTTGTGAATTGATCCTCATAAGCCTTTTTATCATTCAGGCTTATATTTTCTTCAATTTCCATTATTTTTCCTTCTCTCATGCAACATGTGACATTTCACCTTACTTTTCTCCTAATTTTCGTTATTTTCATAAATAAAATGCTAATTAATGCCTCTTGTCTTTCCAAAGCTTTTTTCATTTCCTTTGCCAACTCCCCATAGCCATAATAATCCCAATGAACACTCTCTAGGATGCTTTTCCTAACATTAAGCTTGGAATAAGTATCCCATGACCTCGGTTTTATTTTTCTTTTATTAATTTTATTACATAAATTTTTAACTTAGGGTTGTTACAATAAAAATGTAAGAAGAATAATAAAAATATCACACATATATATCAACAACGAACATAATTAATATCAAAACACATGCATAAACCATAGTAGAAAATCTCATATGCATAATGTCATGTCACACCCATAAATATCATAGTTGAAAAATACTTACACCTAAAAATGTATCTTACTTTCCTAATCAATAAAGAGTGATTTAATTTAAAATTTATGAAAAGATAAATGAAATAAACTAACTTATATGTTTATTCATTGATATAAGTATATAGATAACCATATAACAGGTGAAAATTCTTGAAACTGATAATTAAGACTATTTAGATTCTCATTACTCATAAAACCTATTACGATTTTCAAAGAGAATATCACCAACTCATAGGTATTCCAACGAAACCCAACATACATGGCCATTACATATGGGTAATCTTGCTCGTCATTTTTTTTAATTGTTGATTCTAAAAAATGATGTAACCAATGATGGTCCAAGTGCATTAATATGACCAAAAGATTTGGTATTAAAATTCTCATGCGAATTCGGCTCAATGAAATAGGGTTGAGCTTCATTCAGTTTGAATACTATGGAAACTATCTTGCCATTATTCATGGGTTTTGGAACTTCATAACCAGCCATCTCATGCGAACGAAAACCTAATATTGGAGCATAAGGATGGAAACTTATGCACCAACGTTAACTTTAGGGAACACACTAGATCAATCCATTTCATGTTCAAAACCAAAAACACAACTTTAATACCTAGTTCTTGTTGTCCAATGATGGAATGTTTATATATCTTGCATGAGGTAATAATGGAAATTTTTATTATAAATTTACTTAAAGTATTATAGTGTGATACTTCCATAAATTTGATGTGAATTCAAGAAGATTATATTGCACTACTACACCAATGGCACTTTGAGGCATTTTTTTAAGACAAAAGAAATCTTTTGTCTCAAAAATTCATTTTTATTTTAGTTATTTTACATTAAAAATTAATATCAATTGATTCGTCTTAAATATAAACTTTAACACAAAAATAGGTTGAAACAGAAATATTTTAATACAAAACTTTATATTTAAGACAAAAATATTTTAAGACAAAACTTTATATTTAAGACAAAAATAATTTAAGACAAAAATATTTTGGGACAAAACATTATATTTAAGACAAAAGTAGTTTGAGACAAAAATTTAAAGACAAAACTTTATATTTAAGACAAAATTATTTTAAGACAAAAAAAATTTAAAACAAAATTATTTTAAGACAAAACTTTATATTTAAGACAAAAGCATTTTGAGACAAAAATATTTTAAGAAAAAACTTTATATTTAATACAATGACAACTTTAGATCAAACTTATGTCTAATACTATATTTCACTTCGAATGAAAATGGAGGGCAGCGCCGAGTTTCAGGGTGATCTGCGCACGCGTTCTGAACTGGAGCTTCCATGCCCCTGCTTCCTTGGCCTCTGTGGCCCTCCGTAGGCCCCCTGCCTGGCAACCCCTGCTGCTAGGATCTCAACCCTTCCCACCATCCCCGCAATCGGGCTCTGCCTCCCTCCTCTAGCCAGTGCTGCTGCCGGCAGAGTGTCCACGTCTAGGTTTTGCGATCGCAAAGGAGCGTAGTCGCCGCCATGAGTGCGCCTGGGGGTGGGGAGCCTTCTCCCACCCCGCCAATCTCTTTAGAAGAAGCATTCAGAAGATTTCTCTCGCAAAAAGGGAAGAAATGATTGATTCCAAAAGTCCCGAAATTCATCAAAAAACAAGAGGAAATTCCTGAGATCACCCTGCGAGAAGACCAACCAATAAAAATTTCCCTAGCCCTCACTGAAAAGGGTTGGTAGGACAATTTATGGGATGTTGTCCCTATACAAAAACAACAGATGAATGGATCCAATGCAACTGGAGGCCCCAAATAGAAAAGAATTTGATCTACTATGTTGTCGAAAGAGGGTATTTCGTTTTCCAGTTCACCTCCAAAGAAGATCGAGCTTTGGTTTTCAGAAACGGTCTGTGTTTTACGGGAAATTAGGGTTTGTATCTTAATAAGTGGACCCCTGACTTCGATCCCTCAATCAATACCCTTAAAGAGGTCCCATTCTGGGTCCAGCTTCCGAATCTTCTGATCCATTGGTGGAGCTATTACACCTTGTAGAAGATTGGAAATGGCCTAGGCCGTTTCATTGACAAAGCAGATAACAAGGGCCAATATACCTACGCAAGAATCCATGTGGAAGTCGATCTGGAAGCTGGACTGCTCGAAGCGGTAAAACTTACAGTTGGAGAATGGCATCACTATAAAAAATTGGATTATGAGCAACTACCTTTCAAATGCAAAACGTGTCACGAACATGGACACTTCCAACGAAATTTCCCAGAAGCTCCAACCGGGGACAAAGTGGACGAAGAAGGATGGAAAGAAATCAAAAAGGGCAAGGCAGTCCCAAAACCAACTGAGAAGAAAAATTCACGGCCATTGGTGAAGCCCAGGCCTAAACCAAAAGCCAAAGAAGTTCCAAAAGAGGGTTCTTCCTCTGGGTAAAGATAGATGCCATTGGAACCCAAGAGGAACTAGAAGACCCGTCGAAGAAAGTGAAAGAAGCAGAGGCAAATTAAACTCTTCCTCCATTAGAGGATGAACAAGGGGAAAAAGAAGAAAACGAGGAGCACATCAGTCTGGGCTCCGATTGTGAGGGAGATTCAGAAAACTCGCAAGTCACTCCTATCAAGTCGGCGAGGGGTCGAAAGTCCAAGAAGAAACAGAGAGAGGAACAAACTTATCTCGATGTTCTCTAAGGCTCTCAGAAACCTCTCAAAGGAGAATACCAGATCTAGGCGCAAACATGGTTAGGCTCTGTCAGGCCAGGGTAACTCCAAAAAAGACAGAAGAAAACTGACTTCTCAATTCATTAGATAACTATCATTTATATACAGAAATGGAACGGATCAGTTCATCTTCTTGATGACTGTTCACGTTCCAGTTCACCCAACCGTTGAAGATTAGGTGTGAACATTCCCCCCGTTAATCTGAAGGGATGTTGGTGAGTCCAAGCATCGTTCTGAATCTTTCAAGCTTTTCTCTTCCAAGCGCTTTGGTGAAGATGTCTGCAATTTTCTCATTTGTGGAACAATGACGGAGATGGATTGTTTTGGCCTCAACATGATGTCGGATCAGATGATATTTAGCATTAATGTGCTTAGTACGATCATGGAACTTTGGGTTCTTGGCCAACTTTATTGCAGAGGTGTTATCAATCATGAGTGGAGTTGATTGTAGTTGTTTTACCTGCAAATCTTCAATAATTTTCCTGAGCCACACAATTTCTTTCGTTGCTTCAACTGCTGCCACATATTCTGCTTTTGTTGTGGAATCTGCTGGAACTAATTATTTGCGTGATCTCCAGGAGATAGCTCCTGATCCAAGACTCATAGCATATACTGAAGTAGATACCCTAGTTTCTTTGTCTCCATCGAAGTCTGAATCAGAGTATCCAATCAAGCTGAAGGCGTCCACCTGTGTATACTTGATTCCAAGGTCTTGAGTTCCCTTCAAGTACCTTAGAACTCTTTTTGCAGCAAACCAATGTCCCTCACAAGGCTTTTGCATAAACCTGGAGAGGATTCCAACAGCAAATGAAATGTCTAGTCTCGTAGTAGTGAGGTAGATGAGACTTCCTACAAGCTGTCTATACTTTGTTGCATCCTCAAATTCCTTTCCTTCAATATATGTGAGCTTCAAGTTTTGTTCCATTGGAGTAGAAAGAGGATTGCACTCTGTCATGCCAAATCTGTTTAACAAATCTCCAATGTATTTCTTTTGAGAAAAAAATATATGGATTTTGGATGTTGGGTTACTTCAATGCCAAGATAGTAATGAACATAGCCCAAATCAGTCATTTCAAAACTTTTTCCTAATTCTTTTTTTATGGATGCAATATAGCTTTCATTGTTCCCTGTCATTAAAAGATCATCTACATATACCACAAGATATACAACTGTTTTGCCAACTTTCTTGACAAATAAAGTTGCATCATCAAGATCAAAATGATTGAAGTTGAGTTTCAGAAGATGCTCAGTTAGTTTTTCATACCAGGCTCGTGGTGCTTGTTTGAGGCCATACAAGGACTTCACAAGTTTGCATACTTTGTGTTCATGTCCTTTCACAGCAAATCCTTCAGGATGGGACATAAAAACATTCTCTTTTAGATCTCCATTCAAGAATGCAGTTTTTACATCCATTTGATGGACTTTCCAACCGTTCTGAGCAGCTATTGCAAAGAGTGTCCGGATGGTGGTCCATTTTGCTGTGGGGGCAAAAGTTTCCTCATAATCGACCCCTTCCTTCTGTGCAAAACCTTTTGCCACAAGCCTAGCTTTGTGCTTGTCAAGTGAGCCATCAGCTTTGTACTTGTTCTTGTAGACCCACTTGCAGCCAATTGGTTTGGTTCCAAATGGAGGGTCAACCATCTTCCAAGTGCCATTCTTTATGAGGGCATCATACTCCTTTTTCATCGCTTCTTTCCATTCATCATGAGAAGCAACTTATTTGAAGGAAGTTGGTTCAAAATCTGTAGACAAGTTCAATTCACAATCATAAGTAACATCCATATCAATAGGTGAATTAGAGTCATCTACATCACCTCCATTTTGTTGGTTTGAATTTCTGGTTCCTGGTTTTCCAATTTCATCAGGCTGAACACTTTCAAGTGTCTTTGTCAGCCACTTTGGGGGACCTTTCTGAGATGGTCTACGCTGCTCTGTTGATTGAGTTGGGACTGAATCAAGATTGAGTCTCCCAATTCTATCAATTACATCACTTAAAGCATCATTCGTTGTTGGAGTTTCATGCAGGGGAGATTGTTCTTCAGAAGAAGATTCCACATGTTGTTCTAGTATAGGAATCCCCCCTTCAAGATGTGGAATCTGATTATCAAACCCTTGAAATGATTTCGGTTTTGTGAATCTATCCAAGCGATCAAGTTGTCGCTCAACAACACTGTCAGATTTGGATGATTCAAGAAAAATGACATCTCTAGATACAACAAACTTTTTATTTACTTCATCATAGAGATGGTATGCTTTAGATGTGTTTGAATACCCCAGGAAGACACACTTACGACTTCTAGCACCAAGTTTGTTTCTATGTACCTTTGGTATTAAAGCATAACAGGTGGAACCAAAGATCCTGAGATGTTTTACCGAAGGAACATGTCCATACCACAATTCATAAGGAGTCTTGTTTCTTATAGCACTAGATGGACATCTATTCTTTATACATGCAGCACATAGAACAACATTAGCCCAAAACATTATCTTTACATTTTTGAAGAAAAGCATGGATTGTACCATATTCAAAATTTTTATGTTCATTCTTTCAGCTACACCATTCTGTTGAGGATTATAAGTCACAGTTGTTTGATGTTTAATCCCATGTTGGCGAAGATAGTGTTCAAATTCATTTGATGTATATTCTTTTCCATTATCAGTGCGAATAGACCCAATATGAGATTGTGCATCATTTTCAATCCATTTATGAAAATTCTTGAATGTTTGAAAAGCATCAGATTTGTTCTTCAATAAATAAACCCAACACATTCTGGTGTAATCATCAATAAATGTCATGATATATTTATTTCCATTTGCAGAAGGAACAGGTATTGGACCACATAAATCTGAATGAATGAGTTCAAGCTTCCTATGTGCTCTTGAATGTGAATCATGAAAAGATTGTTTGCTATGCTTTCCTAGAATGCAAGCATCACATTGCTTATGTTTTCTAGGAATTGTAGGCAAACCAACAACACCATTTTTCTTCAACAAGCGGAGACTATCATAGTTTAAATGTCCAAATCTAGCATGCCATAATAAACTTGACGGAAGTGTACCTTCTTCATGATGAGAAATATATGAGAAATGTTGTGCATGAGCAGAGGTTCCTTGCAATTTAAGAAGTCTTTCTTCTTCTATACCCCTCATGACAAGTTAGTGGTCAGATGCCTTTCTTACCTCAAGCTTTCCATCAAACATATGAATGGAGTGACCTTGCTGGCGGATGTGGACCAGGGACAACAAGTTTCTCTTGAGATGTGGGAGATATAGAACATGATCCAGAAGAAAGTCTCGAAGACCAGGCAGTTTAAGCCTGATTGTGCCAAGCCCTGATGGCCTGATTTTTGACTGATCTGCAAAGTATACTGCTCCATCAACATTGTCAGTGAAATCTTCAAAAAAATCTTTCCTATGAGTCATATGACAGGTTGCTCCTGAATCAAGTAGCCAATCATTTTTCGAAGAAGCAAGGGAAGCATTAAACAAATCTTCATTTACTCCAATGTTACATTGTGCCTCAATATAGTGAGTGGATTCAGGTGCTTTACCTTTGTCTGTGTCATCAGTTTTACCTTTCTGCTGGTTTCTTCTCTGCTCAATTTTGTCCCATGGTAGCTTGCATGTAGAAGCATCATGTGATCCATTTCGTTTGTAGCGAATGCAATGCAGATCTGCCTTTTCTCCTTGAGAATGTCTGCCCCCCCTGCCTCTGAAGTATCTTCCTCTTCCTCTTCGTCCACCTCTTCCTCTTGTAGAATCTTGAGCAGGATGTTTTTCTTTATGAGCAAGGAAAACAGTCTCTTCAGAAGATTCAGGGACTGTTTTCTTTCCAAAGGCTTTCTCTCTTTCAGCAAACTTTTTCACAAGAGACTCAAAGGTTATGTCTTTAAGATTTCCATTTGCTTGTAAAGACTCAAGATAATTGGAGTAGGTAGGATAGAGTGCTTTGAGAAAGGCAATAAGAGAGATATCCAACTCAACCTTAGTGGATTTAATATCATGCATTATAGACTTTATTTCAGATGCAAGAGCAAGAGGATCATTATTTTTCAGTTCAAGAGTGAAGAGTTTAATCATGAGCTGAACAACTTCTAGTGAAAAATGTGTATCATAGAGTTCTTTCAGCTTTTGTAGAGCTTCAAAGGCAGTGGAATAGGATGAAATATGACGACTTACTTCTTCATTTACAGATGCTGCGATCAATGCATAGGCTTTGTTGTTCTTGTTTTCCCAAATGGCGAGTTCTTTATCTGATGTAGGCTGCACAGGGTCTTTGTCTTCTTCTCTGACACACACTCCTTTCCACAACTCATTGTAGATGAGGGTGTGTTTTACCATCCGAGACCATTCAGAATAGTTCTCCTTGCCAGTGATAACTATTCCTACCATAGAAATGATTGAATGCATTCTGTAAAAAAATACTTCTGCTAAAAAGCTTCCGCTGATAAGAAATTTCTGCTGATAAAAAGACTTCTACTGATGTACAGTGAAATTGTACTAAAAAAAGAGCAAATACTTTACTGTTTCTTCAAAGCCCTCCAAAGATCCTCATAAATTCATAAAAAATTTCAATGTATTGTAAATACACCAGCATGCAATCAACGCACATACAATCTTCTTGTAAATACAATCCAACAACTTAATGTACGCATTTTTCATAAATTTCACACAGGAAGATGGGTAGTCAAAGGTTCATACAGCCACATGTACAGTGTTAAGTTGACTTGACTTTTGTTGTCAACACACTGCATTTCTGCGCCATTCAACTGTTCTTGAACAAAAGCGACATCAATTCATTTACATGCACTCTACCCAATAACTATTTCTTCATCACACAAAAACGACTTCTCAAATTCTGCCAGCCTCAACTCGCAGATTCCATCACTCCACAAAATACAAACTGCACAAAATACAAATTGCGTCTCATACGAAAAGAAACAATATATATGTCAGACAATACAGCCACAGGTTCGAAACCATGGGAGTGAATGCCAAGCGTAGGTCGCCCTTGAACCTGGACTTGGAATTGCTCGCCTGTCTATGTCGGGCTCGACATAATGGTTTCCATTCAGTGGTTTCAAGGCCACAAAAAATTACAATTGTTCTGCAGCGACTGTCAGCACCAAACAACACGTCCTTTCGTAGAGACGTTGACCTTCAAGTAGAGAGAGCAGCACTCTGGTTATAACTTTCATGTCTATCCAGATCAAAATAACTAAATTCTTCTCTCCAAACAAAATTTTTTGAAGAACATTATTGGAATATTAAACACAGGATACAGATTCGTAAATTGAACCCATATTCCTCATTTTCTAAAGCACAAAAAGTGATCAAATCAATAGAGTTACTGGAGGAAAGATAGCAGTCAATGTGACCTAACTATAAATCTCTCTTTGGAATGCGCAGATAAACACAACAGCCTTCTGAGTGTTCAACATTTTATCTTCCATTAGCAGAAGAAATTTACGATACATATGCACAACGTGGTGCTCCACAAGTTTCAGTTACTTATCTTAAACCCAAAGCTTTACAGTTCTATCCAAAGCACCAGAAGCAATCTTATTTTCAATGGGACTACAAGAAACAGAGATAACAGTGTCTGTATGAACTTCCAACCTTTGAACCATGTTCTTACCCAACGGAAAACATCGTTCAAAGGTGTGGTGGAAACCAACGAAGCCCATAGCAGTTGCAGTGCCTCATCGGGACCCACACTCGCGTTTCGCTCCGCCAAATCAATGATTCTTAACCGATGTACAGAGACCCAATGACACGCAGGACAGAGGCATTATGGAAAAAGTTCAGGCAGAGGTGCGAGGGAAATGTTCAGGCAGAGGCAGTGGCAGAACGGCAGAGGACAGCAGCAGAAATCAAGGAGTTACGGCTATTTTAAGAACCTGGGACCTGCGCTCTGATACCATGTCAGGCCAGGGTAACTCCAAAATAGACAGAAGAAAACTAACTTCTCAATTCATTAGATAACTATCATTTATATACAGAAATGGAACGGATCAGTTCATCTTCTTGATGACTGTTCGCGTTCCAGTTCGCCCAACCGTTGAAGATTAGGTGTGAACAGGCTCCAAAAGGAGCCACAACCTTCCAAGCCAATAAATAATGAAATACGTCTCCTGGAATTGCAGAGGGTTAGGCAGCAGGTTGAAAGAAGAAGCTCTGAAAGACATTGTAAGGATGTACTCACCTCAAATCCTTCTCATCCAGGAGACAAACCTAGAGGACCTTCTACTCCTCCAAGCAAGCAAAGCATTCTGTCATAAAGGCCAAGGGAGAGCACTCAGCGCCAGAGGCGCCTCTGGAGGGATTACCTCCTTTTGGGACAGCTCCAAATATGTTCTGATTCACAAAGAATGTTGCCCCCATTGTCTACTCACTAAGCTCCTCCATAAAGAATCTGGCCACTAAGTAAGTATGTTCAATCTTTATGATCCGGTCTTACCATCTAAGAAAAAATTGTTGGGGCTCGCTGGCCGGGGACCCAGCTAGAGAATGGGTTGAAGACCTCATTTTAGATTGGGAATTGGAGGATATCAAGCCCACATATGGGAAATTCACTTGGTCAAACAAAAGGATAGGCCCTCGCCACATTTTTGCTCGTCTGGACAAATTTCTAGTCCAATCCTCCTTCTTGACTTGTGGTCTAATGGCGACCTCTAAAATTATTTCGAACTACACCTATGACCATAAACCCATTCTGCTTGAGCTCTCCTTGGATGGAAATCTTGGCCCCATTCCCTTTAGATTCAGTTCTCTATGGATTCATCGGGAAGGATTCCAGGAGGTGGTCTCCGAGGCCTGGAACTGGCAAGTTCAAGGATCCCCTTTCTTTGTGTGGGAAGAAAAAATGAGGAGACTTAAAAGGGAGTTCAAGGAGTGGGCTAAAAGGTTGAAAACGCCCACTGCCAAAAGAAAGGAGATGCATGACAATTTAGCAGGCCATCAATTAACAATGGAGAATTCCGATGTAACTCAAATCCTTCTTCAAAAAGAAGTAGAGCTGCAAAAAGATCTCCAGAGAGCAAGTAGGGATGAAGAAGAGTTCTGGAGACAGAAGTCCAAAAATCTTTGGTTACAGGTCGGAGACAAAAATACAAGCTACGTCCATAAGCAAGTTGAAGCACGCAAGCACTTCAAAATAGTAAATGAAATTCACTATCAAAACGTTGTGGTTAAAGATTCTGAAGGCATAAAGTGAGAAGCCCACTCCTTCTTCAAAGATCTTTACTCTACCCTAGAATACCCTCCTATCGATTCTAAAGCCTATCCAATTGATCTTATTCCTCAATGTGTTCAAGATTCTGACAATATTATGTTCACTGCTCTGATCAATATGAATGAGATTAAAGAAGCTTTGGATTGCATGGATCCAGATAAAGCCCCAGGCCTTGATGGGTTCACTCCAAGGTTCTACCTGACTTGCTGGCCTACAATTAGAACAGACCTTCTAAGAATGATCTGTCAATCTCAGACTTGCACCAAGATTGGAGGCAGTACCAACTCAGCCTTCCTTGCCTTGATTCCAAAAGACAAAGGTGCCATCGATTTCAACAGATTTAGGCCCATATCTTTGTGTAATACAAGTTGTAAGCTGATTACAAAAATAATAGCCAACCGTATTAAGAAAATTTTGCCGGTCATCATCCCTGAAAACCAAGGAGGATTCATAATAGGGAGAAAGATTCTTGACAGTATTGTGCTGGTGCAAGAAGCAATTCATTCAAGCTTTCATCGAAAAGAGAAAGGCATGGTGATTAAACTAGATTTGACAAGGTGAGACATGATTTCCTATTTTCTGTGATGGAGAAATTTGGCTTCTCAATAGTTCTCATAACTTGGGTGAAAGGCTGCATTACCTCCCCTTAGATAGCGCCTCTAGTTAATGGTCGCTCAATGGATTTTTTCCAGGCCTCGAGGGGGCTAATACAAGTTTTCCCTTTTTCCCCGCTTCTTTATGCCATTCAAGCCTCGGTGCTCAGCTTCCAGCTAGACTACTGTCAACAGATCTAAACTCTTTCAGGCCTGAGAATGGCTCACAATGTTAAAGACATAAATCATGCCCAGTTTGCTGATGATACATTATTGCTTGGAGGAGCTAGCATAAATTCTGCTAGAACCTTCAAGAAGGAGCTAGACATTTATAGGGAGGTTTCTGGCAACAAGATTAACTATCTAAAAATCATGATCTATGGTTGGAATTGCTCGATCAAAGATTTGACAGACATAGCAAGGCTATTAGAAATGGAAAGAACCCTGACCTAGGAGTCATTTAAGTATCTTGGGATCCCAATCTTCAAATCAAATCCTAAGGTAGTTCACTGGATGCCCCTACTAGACAAGCTAAAACTCAGAATACAAGCTTGGGGAGCCTCATGGTTGAATAATGCTGGGAAGGTAATCCTTATGAAATCTGTTCTCATATGTCTCCCAGTTTATCAGAACTCCATTCTACTAGCCCCTGAAACCTTTATTAGTAAAGTGGATGGTCTCCTGAGAATATTTCTATGGGAGGGAGGGAAAAATAATGAAAGAAGGCTCCATTTAGTTAATTGGGACACTATTAAGAAGCCTTTCTTGGAAGGAAGTCTCCAAATGCGGGATCTAGCAGCCCAAAATCTTGCTCTAGGCTCCAAGCTCCTTTGGAACATTGTTTCTAGGAAGCCTAGTAGGAGAAAGAGAGTTATGTGGAAAAAATATTTTCATGGGCAACGTTTGAGGTGCTTGGACCAGCCTCCTAGAATTTCCAAAGGATCACCAGTTTTCAAACTCTGTTTCACAACTTTAAAACTTTTTAGTCATAAGCTTTATTAGATCCTAGGTAATGGGAAGAAAAATAAAAATTTGGGAAGATTCGATTCTTGGAGATCATCCTTGAATTAGATGGAAGAACTGGAAAATATCAGAGCTTGGCTTCAGACCAGCAATCTGGAAACCCTTTGGGACGTCTCCAATTGGAGAAATGATGAAGAAAGTCTATGGGATGGTTCGAATTTGGGGGAGGTCCCTCATTGGCTGGATGGTGAAGCCAATTTATTGTTGGATTTTCTCCGAGGAAAATCTCCCTTAAAGGCATCTTCTAAGGACAAAAGAGGGTGGGGTTTTTTTGCTCTTACTCAGTAGCAGAAGGTTACAAAAGTATGATGGCTGTCCCTAGCGTCCCCCCAGAGCCAAATCAATGGAAATTTATTTGGTCTTTTCCTGCTCTCCCCAAAATTGACTTCTTTTGCTAGACTCTGGCACATAAAAGTATCCTCACTAGAGATAAGTTGAGGAAGTGTGGAATGGAAGGTCCCTCCACATGCCCTCTTTGTGCATCGGATGAAGAAATGACTAACCACTTGTTCTTATTGTGCCCCTTTGCTCAAGACGTTTGTAAGGGTGCCCAAATGTTAGGACCTGAAAAAATAGAGCTTCCAGGAAATAGTGAGGACCTGCTAAGAAATTGGGCCAAGTTATCCTCATTCTGTCTCTCCAAAAAAGGCCTTCTCAAGACTGGCTGGATGTGGATCCCCAAATTCACATGCTGGAAACTGTGGTTGGAGAGGAAAAATAGAATATTTAGGGAGGAGAGTTGTAACCCAGTCAGAATTATCACTAAGATCAAAGCTCTGTTGGGGGAGGCCTTAGAAACCAAACCCACCATAAGAAATGGCATGATTCTGGACAAGAGGAAGATCAATGGTTAAAAGAGCTTGTTCCAAATCATCAGAATAGATCCATTCCTCCTGCTAAAGCCCCTTCTCATTAGGAAATTCGTCTGGAAGAACAGGAATTCATCAAATGGAGATCTGCTTTGGATGATCACTGCCTATTCTTTGATGGGTCCTCTAAAAGTAACCCAGGAAAGGTGGGTGGCAGGGGAGTTATCTTAAGCCTAGGTGGCTCAAATGAGTTGCGCTTTGCTTGGGGTCTGGGGCATGAAACAAACAACATAGTAGAGGCTCTTGCTCTATGGCAGGGTCTAAATCTGGCTATCAATAGGAATCTCCTGCCTATTTTCATTCACAGTGTAACTCATTTAGTGGACTATTCAAAAGAAAAATCTTCTTTCCCCGCCGACTGTAACGAGGAAGTACAGGGTTTCAGTGTTAAAGTCCTCGACATTTGATTTGACGAATTTTAAATAAAAACTAACCATTTATGTCAAAAAAAATAAAATAGAGAGCATAGTGCTTAGGGTTTGACGCTGCTTTGCAACTGGAAGACCTTCACAGATTGCGTCATTTTGCCATTAACCTTCAGCCATAAGGCAACTACAACACAATAAGGAACAAATATTGCGCAATGGAATTTCCTCAAGGGGAGGACATGATGCCTCCCCCCGCTGATATGGAAAAGGGCTGCGTTAGACTAAAAATGTTAGGGTGGACCATCGAGAAGATACAACAATAGAGAATGAAAATACCCTAATGAATAACAACACAAATGAAGAACCACGAGTGACGTCAAACACCTGCAAGCTGGTAGTAGTTGACAGACCCAAAATCGAGCTCCCAAGTCAGTGCATTAATAGTTAGATCCAGTTTATGAGGGATCATGATTTGATAGGAAAGTTCAAAGGCCATTGGCCAATGGAGAAAGCTTTTCATGGCTAAATTGCAGGAAAATGGAAGCGAAAAGGGCACATAACACTGCAGTTAGGGCCTAAGGGCTTCTTTACTACCATTTTCAATTGTCTGGAGGACCGAAACACGATATTGGATGGAGGACCATGTTTCTTCAACGTAGCACGGCTATACCTAAGAGGATCGATCGAGCGCTTTAACCCAGACAAAGAAGATCTGAGCTGGGCCCCGGTGTGGTTGCGCCTTTATTCTCTTCCTCTATAGTATTGGGATGAAGACTCTTTGCGAGACATTGGGAATGGTTTAGGCAAATTCATCAAAGTGGTAGAGGAGACAAAGATGAAGCGATACACCTCCTATGCATGGATCTGTGTACACATGCACCTTAGCAAAGCTCTCCTGTACGTGGTAAGCCTCTACCATGATGATTATGAATGGTTACAAACAACAGATTACAAGCATGTAACATTCTGTTGTCGAAAATGCCACGCCCTGGGCCATTTATTCCGAGACTGTCCCTCCAATATGAAATCCACGACCACCACTTCAATGGACAAATCTGACTCGGATGGGTTCACAAAAGCTCCCAATTGAAAAAATACCCATAGAAATCCCTCTACCTCAGTCAAAAAACCTGTCACCATCACCTCCTTGCCTTCAACAAGCAACAGCTTTGAAATCCTGCTCCTGCTTGAGGTTGATATTTTAGATAATCAGAAACAACCTGAAGCCATTCCTAAGACTTCCGCCCATTCTGCTCCATCAAGCTCAAAGAAAGTCCTCACTTCCAAGCAACCCGTGGACACCAAAACGCCCTCTCCCAATAACATGCAGAAAAGGACTGCTCAAGGTATGGAGGTAGATAGCACTTAGATACAGCTCATGATTGTAGATGATATAAAGGCAGAGCAGGAAACAATACAATACATGGAAGAGGAACCAGAGAGCTTCGACATCTGAGATATAGATATACTGGGACTTGAACAGGCTTGTAAGAAAAAGGAATATGACAAAATTCCTTAGCGACAACTAGAGAACGCAGAAGTAATTCTCTCAAGAGCACAGAAGCAAAGATCATTAGGCATCCAAACTGGTAGTCAGTGGGATGGAAGAAATATCTTCAAAGATGGATGAAAGATGTTTGATGATATGTATGTAGTCAGTACACTCCTCTGCATTACTCCTTTGCATTAATCCTTGCTTTGTATCTTGCATGTACCCTCACCACTTGTCAGATTTGGCTACCTGCTGCCAATAGTCTCTTAGCTCTTTCCTGACAAAGCAGGTGAAGGAATTTCCTTCAACCTGATTTCTTCAAGGCTCTTCATAGAAATTATAGAGCTAAGAGAAGGAGATGTGGAATCTCACTATCAAACTCTTGAAAGTACTTTGCATGTTCGAATATATCCAAACAATTAAGCTACCACTCAACAACATTGTCAATCTTGGAAGACTCAAGAAAGATCACATCTCTAGATATTATAAACTTCTTATTCACTTCATCATAGAGATGGTATGCTTTGGAGGTATGAGTACCCAAAGAAGATACATTTGTGATTCCTTGCACTGAGTTTTTTTATCTGTTCCTTAGGTATGAAGGCATAATATGAGGAACCAAAAATGCTGAGATGCCTCACCGAAGGAATGTGGCCATACCACATTTCATAGGGAGTCTTGTTTCTAATAGCAAGAGTTGGACACTTATTATTTATATACACAACACATAGAACCACATCAGCCCAAAACCTTATGAAATTAACATGTGAACTATGCCAAGTTCATAGTGAAAGTAATACATTCCAATGAACTATGTGTTGACAAATGTAGCAAGAAATTCTCAATTTGATTTTTCCTTGATTAAATTGAAAAAATTTAAATTTCCACATCAACAGACAACTTGGATGATGTTAACTTCTGTGACATGGCTTGTGTCACCTAGTTTACTCAATAAATTCGAGTTGGAGGAGTTAGAGTTCAGTTCTGCATATGCGATTGCTAACTTGTGGCAATAAAGGTCAATTATCTTAGGTTGTTATTAGTTAAACTAGTTCTAACTTTTGGAGGAACTAGTGGAAGGTCATTTAAGCAGTGGGACTTCAGTCAAACTCGGTGATCATCTAGTTAACAGATCAATCAAACCAAAATAGTTGGGGCATGAAGAGAAGTCAAGTCCCCTAAAATTGGTGGAGATTCGAAGGTAGTTGTAATTTCTTGTAGCTCACACAATTGCAAGAACATGTTATAACCATAGTGGAGGATGTAGCTTGATTAGGAGCTTCTTGTGAAATTAGAGAGCGAATGATTGTTGGTAGCATTAATAGCCTACCAGCAATTTGTTTTGCACCACACTTTAATGTTTTGGGCATGGTTTTTGAGGGTGAATTTTTTTTTTTTATGCTCTTTGGTCATGCACGTCCTCAATAAGTATCTTGGGAGGTCTGTAATAGTTCCTTGCATGCACATCCTCACTAAATATCTTCTGGGATGTCTGTACTAGGTCCTTGTAAATCTCTCTTTGCCAAGGCTTAACTACTTATGATCTTAGGTGCTCACAACAGTTTGACAGTTTATGGCACTTTCCAAATCACCATTCTTGAAAGGATCCAACAAAATGACTTCAGAGGAAGATAAAAAGGGAAAAATCTTATTGGAACTAGCCTAGAACTAGTGGAATTGGTTGGTCCCAATGGTTTTAGAGTTGTACTAGTCTAGTTTGCTGGTTCAGATTGGATAAGGTTGGTCTTGTATTGAACTGACCTTTAAACACCAAATTCACTAGTCCTATAATAAACTGACCAATTCTGAAGAATGTAGTGCAACATAGCTAATGACCACCAAATAATAATTTTTTAATAAAAAATACTGAAAAGGAAAAAAAATTATTAACTCGAGGGCCCTACAAAACCTAACCCTAGTAATTAGTGGTAATATTTAACTTTTAAAGTTAAAGTAAAAGTTGACATTCTCCTTATCTTTCCTTTTTGAAAAGGAAATATAAGGATAATGTCAGCTTTTACTTAAATTTTTAATGTTAACATTAATTGTTTCGAGTTGTTTTAGAGTGGTTTGAACTTCATTCAATTTTGAAAAAGTCAAATTTCAGATCCCATTCAAAACTTAGTGGTTATTGTTTGAACCGCTTCTTTATAATGTGTCCTAGACTCTGACTCCCAATTTTTCAGGTGCAGTTATTGCATAATCATATTCCTCGTGAGACTTTGTAGCAAAAGTTGATCTTTAATCCATTGCAAGCACTTGACCTAGCATAGGGAACAATCAGCTACCCTCCCAAGTTTCACCGCAACATTGAAATTTTATTTTTCAGTAGACATTCATTTTATCCATTAGATCATTTCTTCCACCGTGACAGTCCAACAATACCCCTGCCAGCATATGCTTGACAATCCATCTCATCTTTACTGCTACCTTATAAACACTCTTAAATCTTGTGTCTCCAATATAAAAGAGGAAGAACCAGAACGGGCCTTCTTGGCCCTCTTCACAACCCACAATATGTTTAGCTTCTCTCTTGTGATTACACTTTACTCTTCTCACAGCTTTAGAATGGCGAATCTTAAACACAGTCTCATGATGTCCATTCAAGGAAGCATAATTCACCCTTTGTTTGAATCAAATTACCCCCCTAGCATTCCCTTTACCTTTAAATGCAGGCATATATTTTCCTTCTGGATCACTGTTAAGATTCCCATCTCTATTTTTCCTCCCTCTCCTACCCTCATGAACCCGATAAGATGAATTTGACCAATCTCAATGCATCTGAGATAAATAATCCATACAACTAGGTAAATTGAGTTGAGACTCTTTTAGAAACTAAATCCATCCCTCCACAATGATATATCCCTCCCCAACAATATCATCATGCTCTATTCGAGATCTATCATTCCCATGACCACTATAAATTTTCGAGTCCTTCACTTACATATTTGGTAACATCATCATTCAGATCACTTATGCTTTGTTGTGTTGTTTCTTGTGTTATTATTTCCTTTAATGGAAATATCTCCCTAGTAGGCACGAGTAACTAAATTCAAGTTCTTATTGAACTCTTGCGTTAACATACTTAATTTTCATTTTGACCTATTCGGTTTCAAATTCTTGGGTGGTTGGTTTACTGGTTGACTATTAGCATTCACCAAGTGGTTATTGATGATCATAGTTAGTATAGAGTGAATGTTGGACTTTGCCTTGAAAACCAAGCCCCAAGAATAAGCACTTATCATGGAACATTTCAGAGCCCATACTAGTGGAAGGCCAATTGTGCAGTGGGACTTTAGTCAAACTTAGTGATCATCTAGTTAATTGATCAATCAACCCAAAATATCTAGTGCATGGAGAATTCGAGTTACCCAAATATGGTGGAGATTCCAAGGCAATGTAACATCAATTGTAGACTAGCCTTGAGTGTACATGTGTTAGATACTTTCCCCCTTTTCTTGCTTATTCATTCATTGCCAAACACTATACCACTAGTCTAGGAATCTTGTGGATACTATCACCACAATAAATGTATATTTTATTTTATACGAGACAAGAATTGTATATTTACCTTTAGGACACTCCAAAAATATTTTGATGCACCTTTGTGACCTTTATGACTTTATGACCTTAATTCCCATTCCATGTTCATCCACGTGGATGCACTTTATGATGTTCTATGACAACCTAATGTCCTTGTCAACTTCCTCTCATCTTCCTTGTCATGTCTTCAGGACTTGTGTATCCAACAAGAAATTTGGGAGATGAATGCCATCAAGGTAGAAAATGAAGGGGGCTTCAAGTCATTTATTTAGGGTTCCCACTAGCATAGTCCCACCATATGATCCACCCAATCCCTAAATTGAGGTCTACTAATATTTCAATTAATTATTAGATGATCATGGTGGGCCATAATTCCATGTTAAATATTATGACTCTTCATATGATATTATTGGAGATACTTGAGGAGACATTTTTTTGGCTAAAGGGTTAAGGCAAGATTTTGACTTTAATATCAACCCATATTCTAATTCTAGAGAGCCATATTGTAATAAGGTGAAAAGCTCCAATACTAACTGGAGATTTGTGGAATTTCAAATGAAAACTCGTTAAAATTCCATCAACTGACAAAGTCTATAGATAACTTTTAAGGAAACCGTTTGGAAGACCTTTATAATAAATGATCATTATACCCACCTCTGATTAGGCCTCGATCCAACCTCAGAAATAACTTTGAACAACCCTTTCAAGCGACATCACTCCAATATCCAATCCAACATAAGAGAACACATGGGTGCCCCACTTTAGTGAGAAGAGGAATATTTAGTGAAGTACAAGACCCTCCCAAAAATATTTGAAACATAGGCTCAAGCTGCGTTAGGAGGTTTGAAATGAACCCACATTCCTACACTCATTAAGATGCCACTAAACAAATTTATAAGGAATGAAGTAGTTTTATATTAAATTCCACAGAGGGTTGAATGAGACTCAAAACATGGCCACCTAATTTCTTGTGAAATATCCTTAGCAAAGGCTTCTCTAGGCCTTAGAATAGTGTCTGACATAGGGCTTTGACTTGTGAGAATTAGGGCTTAGATTTCCCCTACCAAAGAGGGTTGAAAGAGATCTCTATTAATTCAATCAAAATGTATCTCTATCCTAGGGTGAAAAGATAGAAGCCGGGCAAACGAGCCTTATCCGTTGACATAGATTTGGATGCAAGAATCAATGTTTTTGGGTCCAAGACCATCTTCATTTGATTCTCCTCATTATGTCGATTCCAATGGTAGGTGGAATGCCAGATAACTCCTCATGTTTGACAAGATATGCTTGATCAAATTTAGTGCCTCAAAAGTATCGTAAATATCCCCAAAATGAGTTGATGAAGGCAACTTGATGCTGTGGTGAATTAATGGAACTTATTCTCAAATGGTTGATTAACATTAAAGGTATCTAATGGGTTTCCTTAAAAGTTATCTATAGGCACACTTAAGAATAAATATGGTTATACACAAAATCAACAAATTAATAATATATATCAACATTAAGTTATAGAAACGTTTTTCTCACTCAGATTTGGATTGATGGTTAATGGATCCACTGTTAAGGTACCCCTTGTGTTAGGCCACCAGTTAAAATCCCCCATCACTTCTATACTACAAAAAAAAGTTATCTAAACGTTTTAGACGATAGAGATCACAATTATATTATTGTCTTATCTCGGTCTAAACATAAATGGATGGATATAGTTAGAACTATACCATATGTAGATGGCTTAATCAAATAATTGACACAATCAATTGGTGAATGTTGTTGTCATTTATCCCAACATCTGTATTTGAAACACTCTTAATATCCGTCTATGGATTGCATTGTCAGGAATACCCAAGGGTCACGAAACCCTAAAAGGAAGATAAGAAAGCAAGCTATTGTAGTGTAGCCATGATACTTTGCATTTAGGAATTTGGATGCAGGAATCAATGTTTTTGGGTCCAAGACCATCTTGATTTGGTTCTCCTCATTGTGTCGATTCCAATGATAGGTGGAACGCCACATAGCTCCTCATGTTTGACGAGATATGCTTGATCAAATTTAGTGCCTCAAAAGTATGGTAAATATCCCCAAAATGAGTTGATGAAGGCAACTTGATGTTGTGGTGAATTAATGGAACTTATTCTCAAATGGTTGATTAACATTAATATTGGTTTTATTAAGGATCATCCTAGTTAATTTTAACTTACAAAGAAATACTTTTTAAAGGGATTATTTATTAAATACTTTGTATCCCATGTTAGCTTTTAAGGATGATTTTTTTGGCTCCAAAATTTAAAAATTCAAGTTTCATTTTGTCTATGTCGGCGCCATGTGTTAGGATGATGTTCACCCCTCTATAAGCTTTCTCCACTTTATATTTGAGCTTGACATCTCCTTGGAGTGCATTGAAATTTTATCCAATCCTAGAATTATCTCTATTCTAGTAGGTGAGGAATAGTCACATTCACCTATGGATGAGGATGAATTTCATTGTGAGCTACTAAGATTGATCTAAGGCTATTGTGGATTTTCTGAGGAGTATACTTGAGGTTTTTTGTGGGGTTTTTTTACCTATTTTGAGGCCTAATTTGAATCACTTCTATGGAATAATTTTAGATTCTATTGTGGCTGAACTCACTGGAATAATCAAGGAATCGTCACTATTTTTTGAGGTAATTTCATTGGTGGTCCAAGGATATTTTTATATTAATATTGAGCCCTATTCCAAGATTTCTCTAAGGAAACCTAGTTTTCTATTTCTGAGTGCTAATTTGTGACTATTTAAAGAAATTTTCACAAAGCTCCAATACTAACTGGAGCGAGTTTTGGAAGTGAGTGATATTGTAATAAAGATTCACATTGTCTAATTCTATGACTTCAATTGTATGATTTCAGTGTCTCACAGCGATGGATAAAGTTGTTTGAGTGAAAATGGAAGTTGAAGCACAACATGAGAACTCTGCTCCTCTGTGCGAGGCCTTATGCCTTGAACCATTTCTCGACGCATGGCTTTGAATGTGGAATATCTCTCTGCATTTGATTTATGGCTACGACCCATGTCTCTGCACATGGAATTCCCTATATCTAGCTACCCTACGCGTGTCTTTTGTTTTTCAGATAAGATGTCTTCATGAATCATAACATCATTTTGGTCTAGTTAGTCTACCATTAATGTTTCCTGTCTAGACGAGTGGATCTCAGTTTTTATCCTTGTAGCCACGCGTGGCCATCTTTAGTCTGGTGTATGGAATTTCCCTTTCTTTTATTCCCGGCGCATGGTAAATTGGTTAGATCTTTTTTGGTGCCTCGCATACTAGTATGGCTTTACAATTGCAGGAACATAAAGGGTTTCAAGGAGAGGGTTTCTGCAAGGAACATAGGAACGAAAAAGATAGAGGGTTTCAAGGAACAAAGAGGGTTTCTACAAGGAATAGAGGAATGAAAAAGATAGAGGGTTTAAAGGAACAGAGAGGATTTCTGCAAGGAACAGAGGAACGAAAAATATTGAGAAATGTTTGCAGATTCACGCAGATGGTGATAGTGCCACACTAATGTCACTTTGTTTATGTTGTGATAAGAGATGGCTAGAGAATTGCCTCAATTTGTTCTAGAGGGATTCTCCAGATGGCATGAGAAATTGGGCAGAGAGGGTTTATGCAAGGAACAAAGGAACGAAAAATATTGAGAAATGTTTGTAGATTCGCGAAGATGGTGACAGTGCCACACCAATGTCACTTTGTTTCTGTTGTGCTAAGAGATGGCTAGAGAATCACCTCGATTTTTTCTAGAGGGATTCTCCAGACAACACGAGAAATTGGGCTTTTGGGAGGAATTGATGGAATGGAATCTAGCGGTGGGCCTGCTGAAACTACTCCATTCCATGCTTGATTCCTGCCACAACTTTCGATTATGAATCCACTAGAAAATGGTGCCCCATCTTCATCAACCAAACCTTCCTTCACACTGCAATGAACCAACACCTTTGCTTCTACAACCAAACCTTCCTCCTTGTTTGCCCCATTGCAAAGGGTTTGTCGAGAAAATGGAGAGACAAACACCAATGTTTGAGAGCCACGAGACTAGGGTTTCTGTGATGGGCATTAAGGGCATGAGGCACAACGATAGCAGAGCACATAGATAGATATCGATATCCAGACCCTCATTCTTAGGAAAAGTGGGTGGCGGGAGATAGATATTGAGGCCCTCATCCTTAGGAAAAGTGGGAGACATGGGTGCTAACTGAGTGGGAAACAACAGGAAACAGCGGGCTAGGCCATCTTAAAATGGAAACATGCTGGCTTAAAATGGAAACAAGATAGCTGAAACCACTGAAACTTCTTTGGTGTAGAGGCCGAAAATATTTTTGGCGCCAAATTGTTTTAGTTTTTATATGCTGGGGCTTTCACTATTATTTTGCAAAGGAACTTGAAGCTGAGCTAGAAGTTTCAAGGAAGATAGCAACGAGTTTATTTTCCACAGGTATTTTCCTTTCAATTTGATGTATTTCCCTTGCAAAGATGTTGGCATTGGTATTATTTTCCTTGCGTAGCTATATTCATTGGTATAGCTGTAGGAATTGGGATTATTTTCATGGTATAGATGTAGGCATTGGGATTATTTTCAGGGTATATTTGGGTTTGTGAGTATAATTTAACGTGTTTTCCAACTAGGGAAAGTACTTTTGAATTATACTAGTGCATGAACATGGAACCCCAACCTAATTTGAATTAATTGGTCTCTAGCAGAGTCTATATATTGCATTCATGTTCATCAATAACATATTATTAGATTTTATTGGAAATTTGAACTGTCTCTCTCATTCATTAGTTAATTTCTTAGTGGTTTTATTCTCTCTTGTTTCTTGTTTTGCAAGTAACTATCTAGTATTTTTACACACTTGTACCTTCCTATTATAGTTTTATCTTGGCTAAGAAACTCATCTTGGTACCATTTCCTAAAGTCTTGCATTATTGTGATTTGAATCTATTCTCCTTCAAGGAAGTTTTGTTCAAGACTGCTTATTTTTATTTTTCTTATGTAATTCCCTCTTGGAACCATTTCCAAGAAGCTCATATTAATTGATTATCCCAACCTTAGACAAATCAAATAATGATTTGCTACTAGATGTATCTATGCTTTTAGCATGGTGTATTTTTATGGAGGTGATTTTCCTCATTCTATTTGTAGATAGTATGTGCTTTTTAACCTCTCAACGAATCTTTATCTTTGAAATTAATCAATGGTATCATTAGGTCTTTGTTGCAGTTGCTTCTGAATTTCAGATAAATTTTCTAGCAACAATGCATTCAATTCTACCGGTCTTTCTCTCTCTTGGATTATCCTGTCATTATCTATCACGTAGCTTTAGAGTATTTATTTTAGGATCCTCACTATTTTTGCAAAATTTAGGAGTGTTTATACTTTAGGATTCTGACCATTTCTGCAAGATTTAGGGGTTTTTCTACATTCATCTTCTATTGATATTCCTCACATTTGACATGGTTGGTTTCTTCAAGAGGACATCATACCATATTGGGTTTTTCTTGTGATGTTGGTTCCACTTTTTTCACTCAATTATATTTTCTTTTTAGTGTTGTAATGCAAAAAATTCAATAATTAGCTGTAAATTAGCATCACAATTTAAATTAATAATGCAGTATAACCTTTTATATGAAATTTTGTCTTATAACATGATAGTGTTGCACCCTAACCCAACATACAACATTGTAACAATCCTAGTTCCTTTGGGTGTGTTTTGAGAAATGAGGTCATCCTTTTATGAAAATTCACTCCCCATTGGCTCATTGCTATATAATTCAACTTCTGTGCAATAAATGGCCACATTGTGTCACTTGATATCTACCATTCTAGGAAATGCACTCGGATGATCCTTTGCTTGGATATGTGACCATGTGTTTGGCACTAGACTATAATTCTTTAGCATGAAATAGGTCCATATCACACACAACTTTCTTTTTATACTAGAAAGATAAAATCACATATAATATGGAATTTTTCTTAATCAACAATATAGGGAATGGTCCTTGTAAGTCCAATTTCAAATTTTGTAATCTATTGCTCAAAGTCAGTATTCTGTCTATAGGTTTGGTTATTCTTGAATCCCTTTACTAGGAACATTCATATCATCCAATATAGTATAACCCTCAGCTACTTCTCCAGATTGTACATGATTTTATGTGAGGAGAATACTTTTAGAATGATCTGTCCCATCCAAAACCGTAGCATCCTTCTCCATGAGACACACATGGTCTCCAAGTGGGACATGCAGTGACAAATATTTAGTCTTTGATGACACATCAATTTCTATAAGCTTAAGATTTTTCACTAGGGTATCATATTCTGGTCCCTCGGCATGTTCAAGCCTCTTCAATGGATTATCCAAGAAAAGTTGCTGATTGCACACATCCTTGTCTTCTAGAAGAGATTCATCATACTTAAACAAGGGGATATATTGTAAATTTTTCTAAGTTCCTAAACTTTTGGATGGAATACTGGAGTCCAGGCCAAATTAGGTGCTTAAACAAGGAGATATATTATATCTTTCCATAACCTCAGGGATCCTCGACATAGTATCAAGCTGAGAAGGTTCCTGCTTTCTCACCACAATCTGTATATTTTCTCTAACTTTGAAATTTTGGGTCTTCTAGCTTTCTGGCCATTGTTTCCCTCAATTTTGGCAGTGTCAATGAATCACTCATGTTTTTCGTTGTTGTCGATATCAAACAATTGTTCTCTAATTGGACTTGCATCAGTTATGCCATCAGCAATAAAAATGCTCTCCTGGCATGCTCCATATTCACTTTTAAAACATTAAAATAACAGTTTTTGTCTTGTCAAAATACCATATAATTGGTACTAGGGAATAATAGATTCAAATTTTTGAATATGAGGTTTGCACACAGTTATTATTTTATTTTGGTTAACCAAAATAGATCTGGTGAAAATAGATCTATTATTTATGGTAGTTCTTTAAATTTGGTATCTCAGTGAACTTTTCACCCAGATTAAAAATAGATTGATGAAGATGGATATAATGCTGGTTGGTATTGGTAATGGGAGTTTATTCATAGTTTTTCTTATAATTTGGTATCTCTTTGAGTTTTGCAGCTGGTTTATGGATAGATCATATTTCAGTTGAATCTACTCTAATTTTCATCTGGTTTTAATACATCATGGATTTTTGTGGACTTTAAGGGTTAAGAAAATTCTATCATAGTGTATTAGGTTATGATGGTTTCTTTATTTATTTTCTCCTATCTTTTGATTAAGTTGATATATTCTTTGAGATTAAGATGTTTTTCTAATAGGTTTGATGAAGATTAATGTATTCTAGTTTACTAGGTCAATATTTTTTGTTTCATCAATTTTTTTGTTCTCATCATCTTAAAGATAACATGAAGTTAAGATGAATCATTTTAGGTATAAACTTTTTTGGTTTTAGGTTTAGTTAAGATTAGTCTCTTCTAGCTTGTGAGGTTAATTTGTTTTGTTTTACTTTTTTACTTTTTTTAATTGTTTTACTTTTTTAGTTGTTTTTACCTAAGGTGATAAACTCTTGAACTGAGATTTTTTTGTCAGTTTTTTTAAATACTGACTTTTAAGCATTGAGGTGTGATATATTCAAGATTTAGATAGATTTATACTATCTTTAGGTTAGATTAAATGGAACTAATATTCTTATGGATTAGATAGATTTGTACATTCTTATGTTAGATTAAATGGAACTATGTTGGATTCTACTAGGTTATTTATAGCTGTTTTAAGATAATGGTCAATAAGTTGAATAAATAATATTTTTTTATTTTTGTATTGGTGATCCCACTCGGGATAGTGACTGATGTTCTTGGAGCCACAGATGCAGCTCAAGGCCAGCTAGCCTTTTCACTTGGTGGACTCTGTGGATTACATAGTACTTGGCCTTCGTTCCTTCTATTTTTAACAGTTGAAAACGCTGTTTAATTTCATTATTTTATCTTAGTGGTTGAGTTTACAAGTTTTTGCAAGGCATGAAATAGATATGCTGTGATTTGTGACATGATGTACTTTCTATCCCATTAACTATTTTGTTCATCTTTTTTTTCGCATGCTTTGTAATACTAAGTACTTTTCTTGTCTATCAATGGAAATCATGAAGTTCGATGCATGCAAAGGATTATGCTTTTGGATACCCTTGCAAAAGAATTGCCTCCAGTAACGATCAGATTCAATTCTAAAGTTGTTTCCATTCAATAGTCTACAAATTCTTCTTTAACTATAGTAAAACTGGGAGATGGAACGCTTATCAAAGCTAAGGTAGCATCTTAAATCCAAACTTATGACTCCCATTTGAAGTAGTAAAACTTGGTCGTAATTCTGACAAATTACCTAGCAGTTACACTACAATAAGCCTTCTAAAGCTGAAGATGAATAATTACATATCCTTGGAATGTAACAATGTAACAGAGTGTTGAGCCCCCCTAGAGACATCCTTCTATAGACTTTGACTCTCAAATGATATTTGAGGCATCCCTGTTCTCCTCTGTTTTTTACTTGTTTTCTATGGAATGGGGATGAGAACAGGAATGCCACAAATATCATTTAATGCATCTCCAGTTTTGTGGGAACGGCTCATTGGATGTCGCTGGGACATCCCCTACATGAAGGGACCATTCTTAGGATATTCCTAGCAAGAAAGGAACTAGTTTTCCATTCCTAAAATTTGGTTCTATGTTGGAGCCATTGGTGAAATTCATTTGCTTACCAATTCTTGCTAGAAGATAGAGTCATTAACCTTTGGCCCATTACAATGTCAACCTACAAAGACAATTAAAGCATTGGATAAGGAGGCACCCTTTATACTACAAAAAACCTTTCATAGGTTGTTTGAGACAAATAAAATGCAAGCTGAGTTGAGTTCACTGTTATATATCCATAAATAGAAGTTCCTCCTCAACTGTGCATTGTATATATTATAACCACTGACATAATGATGGCATGATCTGGTGAGAAGCCTTCATTAACTGAATTACATTATGTTATATGGAATTGCCTTGATTTACTATCGAGTACTCACATGTTTGTTTAAGTTTAAAAAATTAATAAACTTCATTCAAATGCATGCTAGTCACATTATTTTCTGTCGGAAAATTATATTGCAGATAAGTAGGCATTGTACTGTTATACAATTGTTCAACTTATGAATAATTACAGGTAACCGAAAAATTTAGTTTCTTTGGTAGAGAACTATTTAGTAGAAAATGAAAATAGATTGCTAGTCTTTGCTTTCAGCTAGGACTAATATCCTTTGAGTTTTCTTCGATCTTCAAGACAAACTATTTCCACTGTTAAAACTTAAATAGATATAAGGTAGAGGGTAGGCAATATTTAGCTAGCCAGAGGCGAAGACTACTTTATATAACCCAAAGTATAACCGTGAACAACTATAGCTTGTATTGAAACACTTGCATATATGCAATGAAGCACATAAAGTTCCATCGTAAGTTGCACATGTACATAATCAAAATGTTTGTTATTAAATAATTTAAGAATCAATACACATTTTAGCCTAGGAGACCATGACCATATACAATGATGAGAATAGAAAAATTATTTCCCAACTTAATTTTCAACCTCAATTTGATTTTCTTGTTTATAATCCAGGAAACCATGGTAAGAAGGCCTGTAGATCCGGAGGAGGAGCTTAGAATGATGGCTCAAGAAGTCTGTGGTTATGTGGAAGCTGTTCTGAATAGTCTTGTTGCAAATGTTTCCAAAGTAAGACATCGATGTGGATGAGCACACAATACGACCATACAAAATCTCAGTGTTTATTCAGTCCATGATACTTGAATTGATGATTTGCTGATTTGTAGGCTGTGGTGCTTTGTCAAGTTGAGAAAGCCAAGGATGAAATGCTGACCCAACTTTATAGCTTAGTCAGGTAAGGTTTAATGACAAGATGTGGTTAAGGTATGTCAATAATTAGTTTGATTATTTTCCCATTTCTGTATTTTGCGAGACTGATTTTGATTTTCACTTGAAATTAGGTTTCTTGGGACTTTACGAAAGTAGTGTTTTTTGTCATCGTCTATAGGTGTAGTAGACACCTGTTGATTGGAGCACTATACATTTGAGCTTTTGGGTTTCCTTTTAAACTTTTTTTTAGAAAAGGCCCTACATGGATTTAAAATTGGATCAATCCCAAGATAACTTTTGACTTATCAATTCTATTTTCCCGTGTTGATATGTATGTAGTGTGGGCTCAGTAACAACACCTTTTAACCTCAATATCAATGACAATGGAGCAACTATGAGCCATTTTTTTGGTTCCTTTTTATCATCTCTCTGTTTTACTTGTTTATGTCTCCTTATTTTGAATTTTAATTTAATTTAATTTTGAATTTATAGACAGACTGTGTTATTGGTTGTTTTGATCAATACTGGTTTGCTTTTCCTGCTTCTGTTGGCATTTTCCTTGTTGAATTGGCGAGGGTTCTGTATTTTTCCACTTATATTTATTTGAATTTTAATTTAGTTTAATTTTGAATTTATAGATAGACTCTGTTATTGGTTGTTTTGATCAACACTGGTTCGCTTTTCCTGTTTCTGTTGGAATTTTCCTCATTGAATTAGCGAGGGTTCCATGTTTTTCCACTTCTATTTATTTTTTTCCTTCTTATTTACTGATTGGGATTTTGTTTTTTGCAGTATTCATGGGCAATGTGAAGTTATCATGTTTGATGTCATTGCACGATTGTCTTACAAGAATGTCCCAACATGGCACAAAGATCTTTGCAGGTATCTCTTTTGCAGAGGGGTTGGATCTCTAAGTAGAAATGAAGGTTCCTTAATTGTGTGGTGGTACAACTACCTGAACCGATTAGCTAAATACCTTTGTGAATATCAGGGTGTGTGAGAAAATTCCTATTGTTCTTTGTGGAAACAAGGTTGAGGTGAAGAATAGGCAAGTGAAATCTAAGCAAGTTACTTTTCATAGAAAGAAGAATCTTCAGTACTATGAGATATCTGCAAAAAGTAACTACAACTTTGAGAAACCATTTCTGTACTTGGTAGGAAGCTCTCAGGGTGAGCCTTTAATCTAGTTTATGATGCTCCCTAACATGAATGTTATATTACAAAATTTTCATTGATTCTATAATGGGTTATTTTTATAGGGATCCAAACCTTCATTTTGTGGAGTCACCTACTCTTGCTCCTCCTGAGGTTCAGATAGACCTTGCAACCCAGTAGCAGTAAGTAGAATGCTATTTTCTTATTATTTTTTGTTAACTTTTATTGAAATATTTTGTTCCATTTCTAAAAGATTGAAACTTTGGCTTACAATCTTTTATGTTGTCAAGTACGAGGCAGAACTTGTAGTAGCTATGGCCCAACCCCTTCCATATGAAGGTGATGATGCTTTTGAATAGCTTTGTTAAGATGCTTTTTGCATATTTAGGGATTGGTGGATTCAATTAATTTTGTATCATTGGAGTTTTCTCTTAAGTTCTGACATTTAATTATGATTTGTATTTGGGGCTTAGAATAGCATTATCACATCTCTCTATATCTGATTTGGGTACTGTGCAGATGTTTTCATCGGTGGAGTTGGCTAAGATATCTTAGTTCAGTTCCATTACAGAGTTATTTTTATATGCTAATATAGTTTTTTCCGTTATATACTCTTGCACATTTTGCAAGAACTTTTTGTAGTCTTCAAATATTTCAAGAATGCTCAAGTGCCTTTCGTTGTGTACTGTTGGGGGGAATTCTAGTTATGATGATTGTTGCTTGTAATATATTATGGCTTGTTAAAACTTTCTCTGAAAATTCTATCTATGTCTGAGGATTTATTTTAACTCTGAAATTGGTTTAGATAAAGCTTGTACAATGAACAGTTTACCTGCTAGACTATCAGAATAAATGATATTATAAAGTAAGCGCTAATACCTTGTATACGGGCCAAATCCTCCCTTTGCAATATTGTTTTCATCCGGGACACTTTCTGTTGCAACTGTCAATGTTTCCATGGTAAAAACTATTGGTTGACCCTATGTATAGCCTCTATTTCCATTCGGGGCTCTACATATTGCCATTTCTGCAATGCGAACTTACAATTTCTAACTTCAATTAGAAGTTGTGCAACATCTGTATGGAAAAAAGATTGTATTTGCAATAACATCAAGAGGAAGAAAAGATGGATGCACTCTAGAATGGATCCTCACACTGAGACCAATGCTAATGGTGTTGAGAAAATACTGTGCAATGGAATAAACAGTGTTGAGGTGCAGAACAAATACATTTTGCCTCCCTAGGAGCAACCCAACATGTCTAAGCTATCTTTCTGTGAGAGCATTTCAGTGGTGGATCTGAAACACTTGGATGGCCCTAGCAGAACCACTGTCATACAACAAATCCAACGTGCATGTCAAGAGGATGGATTTTTCCAGGTACAACCTTCAATCTCCAATGTCCCAAGTTATGATTTTTTTTGCGGAAGGGATTGGATTCATGAGGCTTTGAATTTTGAATCTCATGATATTGCGATATAAACTGTTTTGAAGATTTGAATTTTGAATTTTAATATTTGAATTTTGAATCTCATAATATTTATCAATAAACTTCCAAAATATCAATTATGAACATGAATTCTTAAAAAAATTTCTGTTCAAGTTCAGTATTAATATGGTTGAAGCTGCATGATATGATCAGATAGTGAACCATGGGGTACTAGAGAGGGTAATGAAAAACATGATGGGAATCACCAAAGAATTCTTCGAAATGTCGATGGAAGATCGTGCATGCCTCTATTCAGAGGATCCAAAGCAACGGGCTCAGCTTGCTACAAGCTTCAATATTCACAAATATGAAGTCCTTAACTCGAGGGACTACCTCAGACACCCTTGTTTTCCATTACATGAAGTCATCGACTCTTGGACTAAAAAACCTGCAGCCTATAGGTAGCCTTTAAACCTTATGTCAACCATTAAAGCAACAATCATAACTCGTTTGGCTTAATATAATATTGAAGCTTTTGTTGCAGGGAAATTGTAGGCAAGTACGCTATGGAGGTGAGGGCACTGTGTTTAAGGATGATGACTACAATTTCTGAAGCTCTAGGACTCCATTCTAATTACTTGAATAATATTTTTGGGGAACACAGACAGCTGTTACATGTAAATTACTATCCACAATGCCCAAACCCGGATGTTACCCTTGCTTTAGGAAGCCATTTGGACGGAGGTGGCATCACTATTCTAATGCAAGGCGATGTCAGCGGTTTGCATGTACTTAGAAAAGGGAAGTGGGTTGCGTTAGAACCCATTACTAATGCCTTTGTTATCAAATGTAATGAGCAAGTCTTCCTCGGTTAAAATCAAAATAATTCACGGGCTACATAAGAAACCTCACAAGCTTTTGATAAGTGATCAATTAAAGAATATTTGTGATGAGTCTGTTTAGAGTATTAATTTTCAATAATGATCAAAAATATTTTGAAAAAGAAGTTAAAATAACTAGGCGGGCATAAAAACGTTCCACTACAGACCGTTCAAGTGAAAGAATACTCACTCTATAATACTATGTAATCCAGTTCTAGGTATCATACTCACTCTATAATAGTGCGTAATCCAGTTGAGTGATGAAGCTATATTTTTGATAACGTGATTGAAGCATAAAACTAACCCATACCTGCCACCAACGAAATTCCTACAATCTTGTACAGTTGATAATTGTGGCTACCAAGCCTGCCTGGATATTCTTGTGGGTATGTTGTCTATCGAACACATAAAGATATCGTCATTTCATTAATTGGGCTCTCGATTGATTTCTGCATAAAGATTTGCATTTTCTAAATCTAAAGTCGTTTTCATTCAATAGTCTACAGATTCTGCTTTAACTAGTAAAACTCGGAGATGGAACACTTATCAAATCTAAGGTAGCATCTTAAATCCAAACTTCTGACTCCCATTTGAAGTAGTAAAACTTGGGCGTAAATTTAGTAATGAATTTAATCCCCTCTTGCTAAACAAAGGTAATATTAATAACCCATATGCGCTGGTTTCTATCAGACGGGAAGTTATGTGGTGGTTTCTCTCATACATGAGTACTATTTGTGAACTTTGAATGTGAAACTACTTTGAAAGAACATTCAAAATGATTTTATTTATTTATTTTTAAATAATTTTTTATATTGTCTCTAAAGAGACAATAGTTTGAATTATGGACATATTGTCTCGATAGAGACAATATGTTTTTAATCTTAGCTATTGTCTCTAAAAAGAAATAAATGTAATTGTCTCTAAAGAGACACAAATGAAGTTGTCTCTAGAGAGACAAATGAAATTGTCTCTAGAGAGACAAATCAAATTGTCTCTTAATAGACAATAATTCTTGTCTTTACAGAGACAATAATAATATGTGTTTTATATTGTCTTTATAGAACCAAATTTTTGACACATTATATTTTGAGACACCCGCTTAGAGACAATATTTAAGACAATACACAAGTTTCTTTTTGTCTTAATTTAAGACAATTGACTCAAATATTGTCTTAAATATTGTCTTAAAACCCCCCTACATGTAGTAGTGCCATAGCAGTGCAAATACTAGCTGCAAGGAGCATCATGATCCATTAGGCTTGTGCTGAGGAGAAATGAGCGCTTTGTTGCAGGTATTTAACTCCATGTAAGCTAGGTTGTGCACCATTAGATCTAAAGTTAGCATAATAACATTATAGTAATGATAACTGAAAAATAGTTGATGTTCATTCTCGTACTGTGCTAGTTGCACAAAAATTGGTTGAATGAACTATTGTTCATTATGTTGTAATGCAAGTTTCATTTTATGGTATGAAGGTCTGACTTCTCAAATTTATAGTAGAGAATTTATTGGTGAGACTCGGAGAGATGGTGTTAAGACTGAAATAAGATATTATTTGTTTATAAAGTTTAACATTAGGTTTTGCATAAGTCAAAATTAATCTAATAATAGTCAAATTGAAAATATTTTTCTAGAGTTATGTCTTGGAAAAGACTAATAAGGAGTATTAGTACAAGAATTATACATTAAATAGATTGGAAAATATCATGCATGTTCATTACATTCATAAAACATATGTACAAACATCCATGTTTTACAACCAATCACACTACACAAACCAAATAGAAAGAGTTCCAAAATTCTATATCTCATCTACAAAATTGATATTTATGTTGTGGTCCTTTGCTTTTGTCACTAAAACTATATTAGCTATTCAAATTCCAAATACAATGTTTTTGTTTCTAGGGTTCACAAAAATTCGGCAGAGAAAATAAATCTTATACTATCAAGAATACTATGTTCTTACATGATACTATCTTAAGTGGAAAATGTGACCATATTTATTACGGGGTTGTTAATAAAGTATTAGTATTAATATTTATTCATATTTTATTTTCTTTTCTTCTTTCAACTCATCTACAATCTAAACCATTCATCATTCCTTGTTCCCCACTTTAATACTTTGTTAATAAAACAACAATACTTTAATGTCTTCATATTTTCTTTCTTTTATTCTTTCATCTCATCCACAATATAAACCCTTCATGGGTCCTCTTTCTCCACTTTGCATTATTCTTCGTCTCATTCATAATTCACACCTTTCAAATCTTAGTTGTAAGAAATTCTCACAATTTTGCTCAACTTTCTACCCCCATTACCTCGATTATATTTATCACTCTCACCATCGTCTCTTATACCACTTACTACAACTAGACCACCTCTAGAGGCTACAAATTTCAACTAGTGGGGCTCATTACCTCAAATTACCTCCTTTGGATTGTGCTTTTTGGATTTCATTGTTCCTCCTTTTATAACAATACAACTATCTCAATGAACTCGACTACTACTTATTGGGAAATTATCTCCCAATTCAACTTTTCTTTTACCATAACCACTCTTCCAGTATAAATATTTTCATCTTGTTGTTAATTTGTTCGAAATTTACTCTCTTGCATCAAGTCTTCCCACTATAACAACTACATCTTTTGCTTGGTTTACTTCACTTTCTTTCCTTTGTTTCATTTTAACCTTCACCTACAATAAATTCACCACAAAAAACATTAATGTATTTAAATACTCCCATATATGTATCTTCCACATGACCACACCATCTCCTTTCAACTCCCTTGCTACAAGAATTATCTATTTTATAATAGTAAATTATATTGCAATGTCATTCACTACTACAACATCTCATAATATTACAATATCTCTTCCTTGCAACTTCTCTTCTACAATCCCATTTGAATCTACCACGCCTCTTTGTAGAACATTGCTCATTATTTCATAAATGTCTTCGGTCTTCTACTACTTACAACATTTTTTCCTACTACCCTATTACTACTCTAGAATATGCTACTACTCTCTACTACTTTTGTCTTTGTTGCACAAGCTTATTTACCTTAATCTTTTCTTTGCATTTATTCCAAGTCCTTTTTCACACTCCAATTTGGAATTTTATAAACAATTTGCCTTTCAAACACACTTCCCTCACTGGATTCCTCAACAACATGCACATCATGAGCACAAACACTCTATAAATAACATTCAAGAAAACTTCAGTTCCTTTATATTCTCACTTAGGGATATTATGTTTTCTCTTTATTTTTACATTTTTAAATCCTCAAGGCCAAATGATTATAGTTTTTGATTATGAAATTCAACTATCTCCCTTTTAATCGACAAGTTAATCCTTGCATGATTTTTTTTCATTGTGTTATTAAACGCAAGAGTGGCTAAATTTGCAGGGTGGAGATGGTATTCAATTGGGGGAGTTTTTGATAAAGCTTCTTTTATATGTTGATGATCTTGTATTGATATATAAATCAGCCCATGTATTGAAGATGCACCTATATGCCTTGAACATTTTTCTAGAGCAATGGGGATGCAAGTCAATACTAGCAAGACCAAAATAATATTTCTCTAATAAAATGAAACAAAGTGAGCATACGTTCTTATTTGAAGTCAACATTCTTGAAGAAGTAAATGAGTACAAGTACCTTGGAATTTATTTCAAAAACAAAATTAATTGAGAGGACTACAAAAAGAAGAGAATTTTGGGAGGGTGGAAAGCATCATATGCTCTTCAAAACAAATGTATAGATATAGAGTTATGGGATTGGAAAATGGTTAAAGTGGTTTTTGGACTCCTAGTTTGTCTAGTGATGCTACACGGATGTGAATTGTGGGCTAGAAACACCCCCATCTCAAAATGAAAACAAATTGAGAAAATCCAAAAACGCTTGATCATGAGCAAGTTCAAAATAAAAAAATTCAGTACCTTATGAGATAATTTTGAGTGAAACAAGAGGAACTCTGATTGAAGCAATTTCTATGGTGCATCTCATAAGACATCTAAAAATAATTGAGCAAATGGGAGTAGCTATATGGCCTAATGTTATCTTCAATGAAGAAATGAGTGAAAGACCGAAAACAGGGATGAGACAACACTACACATGGATGCAAAAATGGAATGTCCACCTCAATGCCTATCCCACAAATAGCACAAAGGTAAAGAATTTTTTTATGGAGAATTTTCGTAAATAGGTATGGGGGAAAGAGTTGGATAGAAAGAAGAAGTACTAGATTGAGGAATTTTGTTAGGTCCCTATAATACTAGTGATTACCCCATTACTATTGTAGTTATACCCCTTATTTATATTGTTGTGCCCCTATTACCCCCATATTGTTATTTCTGTGTCCCATAGAATCCCTCTCTTGTTATTTTTATGGCTTTATATTATTATTGTTAGGTCGGCTGGATTATATTGTGACTCCTTAGACTCCTATATATAGAAAGGAGGTTTTGTCAGTTGAATCATCCAAGAATTGTTCATTTATGAATGTAAAGGAGGTTGCCCCCTCAAATAGGCTGAATTCTAAGGCGTTGATCTATCTTTTATATCTTTTCTTGAGCTAGTTTCATAACATTTGGTATCAGAGCTTTGGATTCTAGGGTTTCGCTGCTCCAAACAGGTCATCGTGGCATTTTCGCTATAACGTTTTTTCTATGATGTTTCAAAAGTCGCAAAAAAAACCCATTTGATAAGACGTCACGTTGAACCTTGGGTCCGAATTTCAGAGCTTTTTGCATGATATTTGCAGAGATATGATTTGAGGAAGTTGGTATTTTTGCAGACTCCTGAATTACTTTCAAAACAGGTGACCTGGGGAAAATCATCATAACTTTCTCTCTGAGGATCGGATTAAAATTTCATAAGAAGGTATGGAAAGAGGACAGACTTTAGTTTCTTGTATGCATTTTTCAGATCCAGAGATCGAAATAGTAACTCGTGGAACCTCATACAAGTTCGCTCTACTGAACTAGTCTATAATCAAGTCACTGTGGGCGATTTTGCATAACTCTTACTTGGAGAATCCAATTTGGGTCAGACTTGTGGAATTGGAAGGAGGACACAGAGGGCTAGTGTAGGTCACAAATATAGAACTAGATGATTGAAAAGTACAGAGATACATCAGAGGCAATATCGAGCTCCTACAAAGTGAAAAAGGTGTGTAGATTTTGCTAAATTTTTGCTTAAGCTTGGTTTGAAAATTTATTTGGAAGGAATTCAAAGGGCATAATAGAGAATTATTATCGGTAACTGATGCTCCGAGGAAAGAAAATGCAAACATCTAGTAAGGAACCTGAAAGCTCTACCATGACTCATGAAGAAGAAGAAGAAATGCTATATGATATATCAAAATTACAAGAACAAGTGCAACGAGTGTCACTTGCACAAAAGCAACAGAATATAAAATGGATGGTTTAAGGAAAGATGTAGAAGCTAAGATGGATGGTTTAAAGAAAAGTGTAGAAGCTAAGATGGATGGCATGGAAGGTAAGGTGAATGGCTTGGACGCTAAAATTGATGGCATGGATGATAAGATGGAAGAATTGAAGATAAATATGAATAAATTGCTACAAGAAATGGTCACTAAGGGTGAAAGGGTACTAAAGGAAACTCATGATGAGAACAAAAGAAATGTTAATCATGATTCCATAGACTCTAATATTGGATCAAAGACTCAAGATGTTCCAAAAATCGATATGCGGAACTTTGATGGCAAGGATCCCGCCACATGGATATTACAGATGGAGCAATTCTTCGATCTCAATAATGTGCAAAACGCACAAAAGGTACATATGGCAACTGTATATTTGGAACCAAATCAATTTGTATGGTATCAATGGCTTTGTTCTCATAAATAATTTATCACTTGGGCAATTTTTACGGAAGAATTGATAGCACATTATGAGGATACAAAAAGCAACACTTTTTTTAGCCAATTGATAAGTCTCAAACAAAAGGGTTCAATAATGGAGCACATTGAGGAGTTCCAAAAATTGAACATAAGGGTAAAAGATATTCCAGAGGAGCATAGGATTGATGTGTTCATAGGATCTTTAAAGGATAATATCCAACATGATGTTCGCCTTTGGGAGCCTGATTCATTAGAGAAGGCATTCAGGTTAGCAAGAAAAATGGAAAGCAAAATTATGGCAACTAGGAAGCATACCACTCACAACTATAAAGACGGAAGTGTTGTTGCCCCTAGTCTTCCACAACCTACAAGGTTGACACCACAACAATTGGAAGAAAAAGGAGCAAAAGGGCTTTGTTACAGTTGTGATAGCAAATACACAAAAGGTCATAAGTGTGCTGAGAAGAAATTATTCTACATAGATTGTGAAGAGGAAGAAGAAAAGGAGCAAGAAGAAGAGGATATGCTCGAGGAACAAAGCCCAGATGAAGAACAAATAAATCTGACCATATCTTGTAATGCATTGGCGGGAATTACCACTCCTCAAACCATCAAGATAGAAGGACAAATCAAGAAGAAAAAGGTAATAGTGTTGATTGATTCAGGAAGCACCCACAATTTTATTCATTGTAGGGTAGAAAAAGAATTGTTTTGCTTCCTATATCCAGCACCAAAGTGTCAAGTGATGATTGCAAATGGAGGAACAACAAATTGCTCTAGAAAGTGCCATAATATCAAGCTATCCATAGGAGAATATGTATTGACTAGCCCAATGCTTTCCATTCCAATGGGAGGTGCTGATGTTGTACTAGGAGTCCAATGGCTACAATCCTTGGGTACAATAGCTTTTAATTTTCAAGAACTTTTCATCAAATTTTCTATGGAAGGAAAGGAAGTTGAATTAAGGGGTATTGCAGGGAAACTAGGAAAAATAATCAGCTCTAATGGCATGACTAAGCTTCTAAAAAAGGAGCAAAGAGCTGTAATTACACAATTATGTTCTCTAGATGTTTCCACATTGGAATCATCTATTTCTCCAGATCTCTAAAAAGTCCTGGACAATCATTCCAAGGTATTTGAGACTCCCAAAGGTCTCCCACCTATGTGTGATCATGATCATGCTATTCATCTGATTCCAGGAAGTGTTCCTCCAAACATTAGGCCATACAGATATCCCTATATCCAAAAAAGTGAAATTGAATGTATGGTTGCAGAAATGCTAGAGGCTGGTATAATTCAATCGAGTCAAAGTTATTTCTCAGCTCCAGTAGTATTGGTGGACAAGAAGGATGGATCATGGCGCATGTGTCTGGATTATAGGGAGCTCAACAAGCTCACTATTAAAGATAAGTTCCCCATTCCTGTCATTGATGAATTACTGGATGAATTGGATGGATCAATTTACTTCACCAAGTTGGATCTTCGTTCGGGATATCATCAAATCAGAATGAAGATTGAAGACATTCCGAAAACGGCATTTAGAACTCATGAGGGTCATTATGAATTTTTGGTCATACCTTTTGGCCTTACCAATGCACCTTCAACATTTCAAGGTTTGACGAATTCAATTTTCAAACCATTCCTTAGAAAATTTTTGTTAGTATTTTTTGATGATATACTAATCTACAACAAGTCTTGGAAGGATCATGTTGAACATGTTGACAGGGTGCTACAACTATTGGAGGAGAAACAATTATATGCAAAAAGATCCAAATGTTTCTTTGGAGTCCAAGAGGTGGAATATTTGGGTCATATTGTATCTCATGAAGGAGTTAAGGTAGACCCTAGCAAAATTAAAGCCGTTAAGGAATGGAAAATCCCCACATCCATAAAGCATCTGCGGGGATTTCTAGTGTTGACAGGGTATTATCGCAAGTTTGTTAAGAATTATGGGAGAATAACAGCACCTCTAACAACATTATTGAAGAAATATTCATTTTCATGGACTCCGGAAGCAACAAGGCCTTTGAACATCTTAAAGAGGAAATGTGCCAAGCACCGGTCTTAGCTACACCGGACTTCACAGAAACCTTTATTGTGGAATGTGATGCTTCAGGAAATGGAATTGGTGCTGTTCTAATGCAAGATGAAAGACCCATTGCTTTTGAAAGTCGTCCAATCAAGGGAAAGTTTTTAAGCAAAGCTATTTATGAGAAGGAAATGTTGGCAATACTCCATGCACTTAAGAAATGGCGACCCTACCTAATGGGAGGGCACTTCAAGGTAAAAACGGATCATGATAGCCTTAAATACTTTTTAGAACAAAGATTATCCTCTGAAGAGCAACAAAAGTGGGTCACAAAGATGTTGGGTTATGACTTTGAAATCATCTACAAAAAGGGGAAGAAAAATGTGGTGGCAGATGCACTCTCAAGAAAGGATGAGGATGTGGAAGCATTGTTGTGTGCCATTTCTATTATCCAACTAGATTGGATAAACGAAGCAAGGGAGGAATGGAAGAATGACGAAGAAGTGTGGGCACTTATTCAAAAGCTACAACAAGATTCCAGTACTTTTGATACATTTAACTGGAAAAATGATTCGTTATGGTACAAAGATCGCTTATACCTCTGTAAGAATTGCCAGCTAAACCAAAGGATTCTTATGGAATTGCACACTTCTCCCTTAGGAGGGCACTCAGGATTTTTAAAAACATACCACAAGGTTAAGAAGGAATTTTTTGGGATGGCCTTAAATCAGATATTCAAAAGTTTGTGGCGGAATGTTTGGTTTGCCAACAAAATAAAGTTGAAACAATTACGACACCGGGTCTATTACAACCTTTATCCATTCCAAGCCAACGTTGGGAGGAGGTTTCAATGGATTTTATCACATGTTTACCCAAGTCTGAGGGAAAGAGTGTCATCAGGTTGGTAGTTGACAGACT